>OW028583.1:31845709-32123209 GCA_932294295.1 Alitta virens | reverse complement strand
GTTCTTAAGTGGTGAATGCATGAGTATTGGTTCTTTCCAAACAGTTTACATTAAAATGTTAGAGATTTATTCTGGTCCTCATTGCGTGAGTTACATTAAAATATGAAGAAAATACTGATGTCCACAGGCGCGAGACAGCAACCAAATGCATGAGACTCACGCCGAATGCGTGGGCTTGGCATGTCTGTTTAAGGGAAAATGTGACGGATTGCTATCGAAACAATGGAATTACATAGTTTCATGTCTTATATGCAGACAGTTGTCAGATCAAATATCTCAGCAACTAGGTGTGGTACAGAAACAATTAAACCTTTTATCCGTTTATACCTTAAATTCACTAGTTTCTATTCTCATGGACTGATACTGATAATTTTATTGAAACAAACTCAAATTTCAGACCTCGTAACATCCATTGAAATTCCTCCATGGGACTCCAGGCCAGAAGATGTCGTCAATACAACCCCAATAAGTGCCTGGGGTTTAAAGAAAACATATATTATTGGTTATTAATGTATTGTGGTTATGGAGAGATTCATAATGATTTACATAATATGTACATCAGTCGCTGAAATGGCCCAATCCAAGAATAATGAAGATAAAAGTGTGACATATGTGCAGGATGACCGATGGACAGCACCAACAGAATGAAATTATCAAACCAATGGAATAAACTGAATTTCATACTCTTTTTACAAACTGATATATCATGGCCAATTTGGATAAACGCATGGGAAAACGCATGGTTTTCGCTTAATTATAATTAGCTAAAAACCATGCGTTTTCCATGCGTTTATCCTTCTCATGGAAAACGCACATGGCACATTTGGCCTTGTAGTGCTATAACTTACTTGTCTTTGTTCCTATAATTCCAAATTATTTGCATGAGAAATCAATAATTCAAATGTATTCCATATAGTTGACCCGAAGATCAGATCATGAGTCCTGCTGGTCAGTATATGCTCTTTTATGGTTACTAATAACTTAAGAAGCTGTAACTAATGCATATTGTTATACCAGAATTTAAACCAAATATAACTACATAAATTTGGCTGTGTTGAAACAAAGGAAATATTGACATCGTTTTTTCCACAACATTTATTACTAATGTTAACTGCATGATATTCTTAAATATGAACATGAATTAACAAGATATTGCCTTGCTAAGTTCACCGTCACATCAAAATTGTAAAAAAATGCCTGTTTTGGCTTCTTCATGCTATATCTCTGCAGCCGTTGCTCAAAATATCACCAAATTCTCTGCTAATCTTCCTCGCTCTATCCTTCACAGAGCCCAAACTGTATTTGTTTTCAGAATTCACGTAATGAAGAATTACTCAGCTTGGCACAAAAGATGCCCAAATGTCTTCATTATTAGTGGATTAGACCAAATAAGTTATTGTTATCAAATTATTAAGTAAATTGTCTGCAAAGACTGATAAATCATTAAACTTCAAAAAAAATTTTTTCAATCAATTTTCCAGTTATTAGGTTATCAAATAAGCATTTTCTGTACTTGATAATATATACATTCAAAAGATTATTTTTAACAAGACTTAATGAAAGTACAAGTTCAATGCCTACTATTTAGTAGGATGGTCACAACTATTGATTATCCATGCAATCATTAGGGTTTCGGAAGAGGTTAAAATAAAATAATACTTACGGAGATTGGGATCTCTCCTAATGAAGCACTTTCCTTTACTCAGGTCTTTTTGGCACTTGGCAACTCTTTCCGGGTTTCTGATAATCATTTCACCACAAGTGTCCTCCCCTGAACAGCTGAAGCAGGAAACTTCATTGGACTCTGAAGAAATAAAATGTGGAACTTAAGAATTAAGATCATGAAACATCCTTAACATGTGATAACATATACCACTTTGGGCAAAAACTTTTAATTGACTGCAGTGCATATTAACCATTTCATACGTCATTTTCAAGTTCATTATAATTATACAGTATGAAATCCTCATAGGAACACTCTATTTTGACCTATGACTTCCACCATTCAAAGATCTTACCAAAAGTTACCAAGAATCAGTTTTGTAAGTCTGCACAAAGGATAGTTCAATGAAGTAACTAAACCTGGAGTCAATATATGTCATTTTCCTGGGGTATTTTCCATATTGTCTTATCATTACACTTGCCTTAGCAGTTTCAGATCAAGTGTAGTGAAACCGTTTTGAGATCACTTTGCCCCCCTCATCATTTTTCGGACCCTGTCAGGTGTGTTTTATGTCTATGCGTCTGTCTCAGTGTTACTGGGTATAAAGCTTAGCCATTTACATGACCAGCTGCCAGAGGCAGACATAATGATGAGATGATAAGGCTTGGAATCCACACCATGTTACACATTGATCCCATAGGTGAGGCCTTTTACTTGCATCAGCATAGACACCGAGTACAAGGCACCTCAAATTTAGCATGCGATCGACATCCAGCAGCTGAGATGTAGCTCACGAAGAGTGCCAAGTAGGGGGGGGGGGGGAGGGGGTGGGATCGAACATGGGACCACCAGCAGGAGAGCGGGACCACCAGCAGGAGAGCGGGACCACCAGCAGGAGAGCGGGACCACCAGCAGGAGAGCGGGACAATTTGCCTTAAGTATTTAGCCATCAACTGCTAAGATCACCTTACAATTAAGACCATTCGAATCAGCCTGTATTAGGCAAGTATGTCATTCATGAACTGAAGTTTGTAGAATATGGAGATACAGGCAACAGCCCGAGCCATCATGGAACTTCTAGACTATATTATCATAGAGACTGCATGTCAGACTATTCTTTCCAGTGGAGAAATTAATGAACTTCTCAATTTTCTTTCTGCTTCCTTAATAATATAACGTATGTACTATAGTTAAATTTAACATTATTTTTTTGAATGTATATATTCGCAAAGATACGAATTAAACATGATATATACAGAAGTTGTACCAGTTGGCGGTGTTCATAATGAGCTTCCACTGTGTCCTACCATTGGACTTGCTGACTAACTGTTGTACAATAGTTCTTTAACAATATTTTAACAAGACATAATTATATTCCAGAACCAAACCTGAGACCACTGTTGGAGCAGACTCGCCTTTCTTATTTTATTATACAGGTGACCTTTGTCATATAATTATGACAATTAAAATTGAGAGAATTGGGTGTGGAATGCAATGATCGTAACCAGGGGCGGATCCAGAACATTTTTCATGAGGGAATGGGGGAGGGGGGGGGGGTTGACAAATTAAAATGAATAGTGGGACCACTGAATTTGTTAAAAATGTACTAGGCCAAGGGGGGGGGGTTATACCCCCTTACCCTAAACCCCCCTTATATAAATCCGCCACTGTTAGCAGTATGGTGTTCTTAAGAGCAAACCTATCTTAAAGTTGCTTCCACTATAATTTGATGGCAACAAAATTTTGTAAGCTGATATAAGAGCCATTTTTAGCCTGGAGCATTTTTAACTGTTGGCTGGAGAGAACGGTTTCCATGACGCCCAGGGCCACGTGCTAGCACGTGACACAATGGAACTCTCCTGTGTACGAGGTCAATTTGGACACCAGATGTCATTTTGATGCTCTATAAGTATAATTGATGGCACAATGTACAGTTATAGTGACACCTTTCCATTTTTTATCAGAATTTTCTCGCTACAATTTATGTTACAAAATACAACTTTTCATCCTTGGAATATCTTTTTTTTGGACAGTTGAAACATGACATTTTGCAATACAAATAAATCTTCAAGCAGAACAGGGAGACTAGCATATTAACAAACTCAGTTTTTACAAGTTGTCCCTCTAAATTCAAATATACTTATTCCCCTTTAATATATTGTTCCACTAAGTACAAGTTCAACTGTTGAATTTTAACTAGTATTGTATTGTATTGTATTGTATTGTATTGTATTGCCAAAGATATAGTGCTTGTCCAATCAGATATCTTCATTCATAAATGAGATTATCAAATATTTTGTCATATTCTTCAATCAGTTGCTGAGAGCCAGTCATAACGCTTCATTGTCATCCAGCATGGGTGTATGTTGTATAGATGCATAGTATATTGGACAGATGCAGTGTATGTTGGATGGCTGCACTGAGTGGACAATATGGTGGATTGTCGTGTAGTATAAACAAGAATCCGGGCAGCAACAATAACCCCATCTCCTAGCACTTGGCTAGGAGGGATATCCCTAATGGCCGATCTGTTAGAGGTGCAGGGTAAAGCTGCTCATGAAAGGATTGTGTGGCGTCCAACATAGTTTTGTGGGATAGCAAAAAATTATATTGGCCGAGGCAAAACCATGGCCATTATAAGTTGTATGGTGTTGTTTTGTATTGTGTTTATTGCATTGTATTGTATTGTATTGTATTGCATCTTACATAATGTTGGACTCTTCACTACCCACTATTGCTAGAGTAAAACATAGAATGACCTATTCTACTTCAGATTCAGAAAATTACATGAAAACAACAATCTTAAAGTCTATATCTATATCCTGTGTTTGTGTTAAACACCTCATCAGCACCTATTGGGCTATTTAGAGGTTATATTTAGGCCTATATTCTAGATGTGACTCTACTTACTGAGTATTTTCTTAAGATTTGTGTGGGTAGCTAAATTTGGCCGATTGCACTGTAGGTGGTACTGAGGTTGGATGGTCAAAACATCTTTTGGTAAAACCAGACTCTCCTGAGTGGGTGGCAATGATGCGGATGTAACTAGCTTATAAGATGTCAAGTATAACTAGCTATGGAGCCCACATAAATTCACTAAAATAACTTACTAATAATCTTGTAATTTGTTTTTGAAATTCGGGAAGATTTGCCTTCATTAAACTTTGTAGTTAACTTGTTATATAATTTATTATAATTTGTATGTACTTTCTTGTCAAATTGCTTTATGAAAGGAATAATGGAATTACTGAAAATCTATATTTGGGTCACCATAGTTAGTGCAAGACATTTCGTAGATGCAGGCCAATACTACCCCCAATGCGTTTATCTAACAAATATATATTTATTACATGCTAATGTCTCTTAAAAGTGCTCGAATTTTTTATATTGTATATTAATGAACTTCTAATGCACATTGGAAATCAACTAAATTACAATTTACCGATTTTATGGCGAGGTGGTCTTAATAATGAGGTGAACTTAAGGCGGCGTGTCATGTACAAGAATACGATGTATATTAATCAAAACTAAATAAACTTAATTTAGACCTATGATGAAATCATGTCAAGTAGGCTTTACAATTACAGTTTACTGGATCAGTGTGTTTCACAATGCTGTAATACATGTAGACCTATTTTCAATTTTCAAAGTCCCTGTTTAATAAGTGGTATAGCAAAAGATAAACTCCATAGCCCTGATGACATTTCTTTGCTTTAAACAATGTATGAAAAGATGATAACATTATAGTAGAAAATGACCTTTGAATGTACTTGTTTCACTTAAAATTAATTGAAAAGTTAGGCCTCTAGAAGTCAGTCAAAACTTATATCCCAAAGCAATAGTACAGTACTTTTATTTAATAATCGATTGCTTTTGATTTATGTACATGTCACCTATGATTGTGTATATATAATAAACAGATAAATATATATATAAAAAAAAAACAATCTTCCATAAAAACTTTCAGGAACCAATATTCTTGATGAAAATAATACTTAGCAAATATAAATGATAAACCAATTAATTTAATTGCAAGACATTAAAAATAATTGATTTCAACTTACGGGCATTCAAGGTGTCCAAGAGAGCGAAATAGATGGATGAAACCAACAGCAACCGAAAAGACGGAGACATAATTCTTCTTAAATGAACCATCTTGATGATTTTAAGAACAACTTCAAAACTATTCCACTTGAGTTGTCCAATAAAAAGCAATTACTTCACAATAAAGTACAAAAAAGACAGATGATCCGATGTATGAGGTAGGTAAATCCAAGCTGCTGTGCTGCTGTTTTGATAGGAATAACACAATTTTGGCCGGGTGATGCTATTTTCAAAGGTGCATTTAAGTCCCACGCCCTTGTTGAAAATTCCAGGCTTATTACTCTCTCCAGTTTTTGGCAATTGCGCAGGTTCCCAAAGTTCTCCAGAACGAGGCAGTTGCTATGGCTACAGTCACGTGACCACCACACCCTGGTTACCATAGTAACAAATGTGTCCTCTATGTCCTTAGTCGATGTTTACCAGCCTCCCTGAATGTCCAGTGCCAGTTAAATTTTCAAAAAAGCCCCCAGGTCTTGAACTGACCATACTAGCCCATTGTTTGAGGTGAACCAGCCTCAATTTCATTCCCCATTGTTTGAGTATATATTATGGACGTGGAGATCAAAATAGTCAGCATACTGTCACATGCTATAACAATGCAATGTATGGTATATATTAATGTAGAGTACTAAAGGTATATTAAGAATGATGGAGTGCTCTTGGATCTATCTATCTATCTTTCTATCTATCTATCTATCTATCTAGCTATGCTCTACTGAAGACTACTGTATTATACAGTTAATCAGAGATTTACGAAGTCATGAACTTTATGTGGATCCAGATTCACACAAGGACACTTTGTTTTGCCTTTGTACTATTTGATAAATTATTTATAAAATTTTGTTATTTTGCAATTTGAATTTAACTTATATTTTGCAAATACACCATATTGTAATGCATTATGTGTGTCTAAAGCAATACACACACACATATATATATATATATATATATGTATCTATCTATCTATCTATCTACCTATTTGTATGTACATTGCACTATCTACCCTACCGATTTAAGTGAGACTATCCTGTATTAGATTAATTAAAAAAGTATAGTTCTTGAAAATACAAGTTTTCCTTACTATTTTGCAATTATACGAAAAATCTATCTATCTTTCCTTTTCTGTGACAAAAATATGTATGATTAATAACTTTATGGGAATCCTCATTGTTACATCTGATGCATAAATTAATTACAAAAAATTAATCTAGTCAGCATAAATAGTTCTAGACCTTGGTTCTCCTACACATACTTACTCTATGATGCTGTAGATATTACACTAAAGCTCTCATGTTAAAGACCAACTCACATTTAAGACCACCTCAATTCTAGGACCACCTCAATTCTAAGACCACCTCACTTCTAAGACCACACCCCAATTCTAAGACCACCTCACTTCTGTGATCACACCTCACTTCTAAGACCACCTCACTTCTAAGACCACACCTCACTTCTAAGACCACCTCACTTCTAAGACCACCTCACTTCTAAGACCATCTCACTTCTAAGACCACATGTTTTTGTAAGTAACTGTTTAGTTGGTAACTTGGTATTTTGCATTCATCCCTAATAGGCATATTTTATCAAGGCCATTAATTGTGAGATTCGAGATCATATATATGCTGAAGAATTTTCTGATATTCATACCACGAAATGTTTGTGGTTGCAGAGTCAGCCTACAATGCCACTGGCCATGACAGCATCACTAAAGTGCCATGCAGTGCCTAGCTACAGTGCTGCCTCATAGTGCATTGTTATTCCAAACATATTCTTGGTACAGATGATTATATCCTGAATTTCATGGTAAAGAATTATGCATAATATTACACAGTTTTTTGATCCTATGTTTCTCGGAACTTTCTCGGACCCTTTTTTTATGAGACGGTCGGTCGGAAAAAAAATAAAAATCCCCAGAAAGTGTTTTTTCCATAAATTAACACAGGTGATGTGATACTTTGAGATGCAATACACATATTTGCCCAGACATTGTTGATTTACTAATCGAGCGGCACTGCAAAAGTTTGGCCGGCGGTGTCGAGAAACGAAAGATTAAAAAACGTCGCCTAAAGAACGTTTAACTATACCTATCCAGAGCTACTTTGAGCTGAACAAGTCAAATTTATAATGAAGTAGCCATTAACAGTAAGTATTCTAAGTGTGGCCTCAAGAATTGAAAGATTCAATATATATCAGTATTGGTGGTGAACTTTAGCTAGTTACCAGTAGACAGCTATAGCTAGATGGTTTGGTGCAACTGCAGATAGCAGGGTGTAGTGGTCTAACTCAGTCTAGCCTAGTCTAGCTCAGTCTAGCTCAGTCTAACTCAGTCTAAGTCCTTTCATGGGGTAAATGTATACTTGTCACAGCAGAGACCACCAAATTAATATCTGGGACACAGGCATCACTATCGCCCTCTGGTGTGGCACAACTGCACTCCCTCAACCACTGACTGTTCATACTTACCCTAAATATATAACAGTCAGCCGTCCAAGGGGGAATTGAGGGGTTGAGAGGGAGATTGTGATGCCTGTGATCTGGGATGTAGCTCATGAAGAGTTTCTGGGCCAGGTGTCGAATTAGGGACCTTCAGTGAAGCCGGCTAATGCATTAGAGTTGGTTTACGTAAAGTACTTACTTTTGCTTGTTATTGATAAAACTGGCTATCATGACTCATAAGATAAGATAAGATAAGATAAGATAAGTTAAAACTTTATTTATAGTCGGAGGTGCAAGACAAAACAATGAAACATAAGTTATAAAGCTTTTAGCAGACTGGTAAAAATAACAATAACAATGAAAGAAGATATGTATACAGATGATCAGAATGAGATTATGACTTAACTACACAATGATCATAAATTATTTTGCTGACAGATTATACATGATCCACAATTACACCTTTCTAAGTAATTACAATGTTCCAATAAATCTTTGAACTTAGCTAATTCATCTACTTCTTTTAGTTCAACAGGTAAGGAATTCCAAATCAAAGCACCTTGATTTATAGATCTGAAACCATATTGCAAACAGGCTTGACTAGCTTAAGAATGTTCCCATCTGCTCCATTACACTCACCCTGGTGGTCAAGCACAACATTGATGCGCAAGTGATATGGTACTTGCATATTTCATGATCGAAGTTGTGTGTCAAAGTTCAAAAACAACTTATCTCTACTGTTAGTTGTCAGTTTTGACCTAGGTTCAAAAGTGATCCATGCAAAAAGAGTTATTCAGGGGCCTGAGCTGAGTCATCGTTGCATAGGATCAAGGCTCATCATGGGCATTTTAGCTTGAACAACTAGCCAAAGTAAGTACTTGACGTGAACCAACTGTAGGTGACTGATAGTTAACCAATAGGCCACCTAGAAATGCAGGGATTGGGCCTAGCTTAGCGTTAGTGCCCTGGGCTTCCAACCACTGGTTTAATTCCCGTCGAACCTAAGTTGGTTGGCAGTTTTATACATCATCTCATTGCCATGGTCCCTGCCTGTCCTAATTAGCCCATCAGGTGTAGAAATACAGGACATAATGCCCTAATCCACCCACCCACCACCACCCAGCAATACATGTACATCAAAGGACCACATGCTACAACTTCCAAACGAACATACTCCAATGTCACATAAGTTCACACAACATTTCTACAGTTGATGAAGATTCAGTAAAAGGACTATTTGATGATCAAACTATCGATCTCTCAATAAAGCTCATCTACTGTTTGTTTGATCTACCACCTCAGTACAGCAGCATCCCAAAATTTTAAAACATGTCTTTCACTCTAGTTTTGTTTTCCATGTGGTTTTAATTAAGTGTCTAGTTATATTGTTAATTGAATGGTACATCAATATCTGAATTTAACGATCAGCCCATCGAGGTGGCCTTAATAGTGGCTAGTCCTAAGCGTGATATTCTACTGCACCTAGATAGCATTCCAAATCGTTTCAACGTCAGCGCGATGTCGGTGATGTTAATACAATGTCGTGACGACAGTGGCTTTTATGGAAACGATGCTGGGCCGATTTGGAATGCTATCTGGGCCGATTTAGAATGCTATCTGGGCCGATTTGGAATGTTATCTGGGTATTGAGTCTGATGTTGATGGTGAGATTTGCAGAGGTCACAGAGTACAGTGACACCCCACTTTAAGACCACCACAATATTACAACCACTTTGATTTTATATAATAATAAGATATGATTTTGGACAACCATTGTATTTGCCACTTAGACCACCTTTCCATTAAACAACAAAATAGTTGCCAAAATGACCATGATAACGAGAGTCTACTGTAATCCATGGACTCTAGCAGAACGTCAGAATTATAATACAGTGACCAGTATGATGCCTTACTATGGCATGCATGACACCAGAATGTCAGCTGAATTCAAACAAGCCAGAAATCGTGAGAGAATGTAAAACAAGGCCAAACCAATGCAGAGCAAGGCCAACACAAAAATACACGTGATTCACTTCCTCTACATCATTAACTCATATATAACCCACTCAGCTGGATGTGCGTTGAAGTCACCAAAGATTTGCAGAGTACAATATGAATCATCCGTTTTATACAACAGCTTGTGTGGTAAACAAAAATGTAATGAGAGGAGTAAATTAGTGTTTGTTTTTCCTTATATTATTTTTTTAAGTTTTTTCTTAAAGTTCTTCCTCTTTTTTTTAGAATGCTTACAACGGTTGGCCTTGAAATGTCATTTTGATATTTCCTGCACCACTTATGAATTAAATAATTTGTCATATATCCTAATTAACATTTTCAAGACTGACTGACTGACTGGCTGACTGACTGACTGACTGACTGACTGACGTGCTGACTGACTGACTGACTGACTCAACCAACCAATCAATCAATTGATCAATTAATCAATCAAGCAATCAATCAAAGATTATCCTTTTGTTCCTCCTTACAACAAAAATAGATTTGGATGCTTTTTTTAAACTTTACTTTCGTAAACATTTAGCTAGTGTCTGTGGATATTAAAATGGTGTCTTAGTAACAGCTAGAGATATGAAAAAGTTACAATTAAAACATTAGAAACATTGATTTTACCAAAGAGTTTGACAACATTGACTATGAGACAGCACCAGTAGATACAAACATCACTGTGATACAGGAGTTTGAAGTCATGTCAATGAGCAGGTATAGACACTCATGCAACTCACAGATGTACATTATCAATTGGCACAAGTATTACTACTAGTACTATAGTGATATTACCAATAGTGCTTTAAATCATAGTATATTACACTAGGAAGGGGAAATAGGCCATTAATACAACAGAGTGTGCCAGAATTGTCCCTACTGCCAAAATGGCCTTGGTTCTCACTCTGCCGGTAGATGGCAGCACTACAATGGCTATTGTTTTCTGCCACTGTACCTCCAGGACAGGAGAGAGGCACAGTCACATTATACTCTGTCTTGTATTTTGATCCTTTGACCAACATCATGTTGGCTGTGCTATTATTACTGGTACTAATGGCTAATGCAACATCAGGTATGTTCAATTATTTCTTAAAGATAATATTATCATAAGCATTACTAATTGATTGTTATGTAATTACTTGTTGTATGATTATGAATTTGTGTTTT
The DNA here is from genome assembly GCA_932294295.1 of Alitta virens. NCBI lineage: Eukaryota > Metazoa > Annelida > Polychaeta > Phyllodocida > Nereididae > Alitta > Alitta virens. The sequence continues at coordinate 32,111,838 of OW028583.1, read as the reverse complement.
ATATCATTAACAATATGCTAAAAACAATGTGTATAGCTGTCAATCGGCAGAATAATCAAAAGTTATATGCATAACAATAATTTATAAAGTTGTATATATTTTTGCAACATACATAATTGTATTAATTATGATTTGTTATTGATGCTTATTATAATCCTTTGAGATATAATTTAGCGGGAAATTATTGTTACAATCACTCCAGATATAATTTAGCTGGAAATTATAAGTGTAATGGATAACACAGGAAATATCATTTGTATATTGTACACAACTGGTGATCAAATCCAGTTGTCTATACACCATCAAAGTTATTAGATTACCATACTGATATCGTTGAAAACATTAATCTTAGAACTCATTTCCCTTTACAAATATCAAAATATGTCACAGTGAATAAACTTTACTGCTATCTTTTTATTTCAAATTCAGAAAAATAATTCTAAACCCAACTGATCATCCTGTTTTATTGTGACCCTCAACACTTCCTGTAAAGCCTAGTGATCGTTCAGTCTCCTGCCCTCTGGCGTTATTGTCGAAGTGGCACGTGCTAGGCTTCGCATATTTTTCTGTCATTTCACATTTTTGAACTTGTGTTGAGCTAGACAGCTACATCAGCAGATACATCAGCAGCTGAATCATGCTAATCCACAGACAGTTCTTTGGAATTGGTTCAAATGAAAATGTCAAAAAAACTAACAAAAAAAAATGCTTAGATCTTAAGATACGCAAAATTCAGTATGTAGAGCAACCATCATTTCTGTGGTTGGAATTGAAATTAACATGTAAGCTGTTCGAAGTCAGGTACATGTAATACAACTTTGAATTCCATGTTATATATTTTCTTTGCTTCCACCGATATAGTTAGTTTTTATTAACAGCGGCCTGACATATTGAACCTAGACAAAGCTAAATAACTTTTGCTATACGATGCTACCTGCCACTAAATGGAACCGTCTGGCTATAGCTGGCTACTAAAAGCCAGATCTAAAAGTAAATGTAGCACCATTTGGTGCATAAGTTGAAAGTTATGCTTATTTGTAATCTTTTGTTGAAAAGATGCATGTCGATTGCACATACATAGTTATGATATATTAGATAAATTTATTACATTTACCAAGGGTTATTTTTCGGTTGTGGTAGTTTAAGCCGACTATAAGGTAGATAGACGAAAGCGGTTGGCTTCAGACAGCCAGGAATAGGTCACTACTAGAGTCGACCATATTTTATGAAACTAACTGAAGCTAGCATGCCAGCTAGCCCAAAGTAAGCATGGTGTCATCATACTTCATGTCGGTTGGCCCATCATCTGGCAAATGTTAACCTGATGATGGAAAAAGCGGTCCAATGTTGACCCTAATTTGGGTGCTATCCAGGTGTAGTCAGGCGAATAATATTTTAGATAAATAAATCCACTTGGTCATGGACCCAGATAACATGCTAGATTGGATCGACATCGGCATGATGTAAGTGATGTTGACACGATGTTCCGACAACGGTCAATATTGAAATAATGTTGGCCAGTTGGAATGAAATCTGGGGATGGTCTTTTGGTGGTGGGTGGGTGGATTAGGTCTTTATATCCTGTATTTCTGCACCTGATGGGCTAATTAGCACAAGCAGGGACAATATCAATGAGATGATGGATGAAACAGCCATCCAACTTAGGCTCGACCGGGAATCGAACCCGGGACCCAGTGGTTGGAAACCCAGCGTGCTACCAATGAGCTAGGCCCCCACTCCTGATAGTCTTATAGTTAAGTATCAGATTGCCAGCTCAGAAGTAGCAAGTTTGAATCTCCACCATGGCATGAAGGAGTACCCAGACAAAATGCTGGATCAGATCAACATCGGCATGACATTGGCAATGTTAAAACAATGTGGTCCTGATGGCGACCAATATTGAAACAATGTTGAACAATGTTCTCTGGGTTGGTGTCAGATCCTACCGCAACTCTATCCGGGTGCAATGGGTACTAAGGGATTGAAAACCTTAGTAATGACACTCGTGCGAGCTCTTCAGCGTCTGTAGTTATAATTAACCCCATGTTCAAGGCTGCATGCATACCGCCAGCTAGTTGAGAAAGACTCTGGATTGGCCTGCCAAGGGTGTAACTGTAAATAGTTGGCAGAGTATGCAGCCATGGCCAAAAGTTTTTTTGGATACATCAAAATATTTTGATGTTGACTTGGCCCGTGACTCTATTACACTTTTCTTAAGATACTATATTATATTTGCACAATAATTATGCCAAATACATGAAAAGATATAGATTCAATTAGATTGTAGGTCAGAGGGAGAAGCCTTCTAATCCATTTGTTAGGACAGCAGGGGGAGAGAGCTAGAAAGGCAAGAGGTTCTGGAGAATTTGACCCCAGTCACCTCAAAGGAGGTCAAATATTCCTATTTCAAAATTCATTCAAGGCCGTCTCCTATATTCCCCGTAGTTCTGTATCAGCCTAGCATCAATAGTTCTGAAGGTACTGTCCATTCAAGGGTGATGGTCAGATAAAAGAGCCCAGGCCAAATATATGACTAAATGTGATAAAACCAATGATACAACATCACAAAAGCACCTTTAAGCATCATCTTTAGCAAGTCTTCAAAAACCTAATAAATTAATTAAATCCAAATTATAAACCTGGTACATTTACGTTTGGTACAATTTAGTCATTTGCAATATGTTCACCTCATGGTAAGGGCCAATACAGTAGCTAAGAAATTTAATTTTACTAATGAATACATTTTCTTAGTATGGTCAATATAGGCAAGCTCTTTGAAAGGCCTTATTTGAAAAATTATTGAATATAATTTATGTGTGAAATTTATAGTGGAAAAGAAATACACTGCATAAAATGTAAACCTGAGCAATTTTATTTCACAAGAATTTATAAAGTGCTAGATACACAAAACTGAATAGCACTATAAAAACAGAAGCATAAAGTTATAGCATTAAAATAAAATAATATTGAAAAAAATATGAGTCAAAATAAAACTATTTAGTAAGCAAAACATTTGGTTGTAATAATATATGATAGGCATGCAAATAAATATAGATTTATTATTCAACATAATTAATGGAAAGATGTAGCAAAAAAAGGAAGGAATCTACAAGATTATGAATCAAGGAAACAAATGTTGGTACCAGGAACAAAGTGTAAGTCTTGGTCAGTATGACCATGCACTGCATATTAATAATGTATTTCCATACAAAATATGTACAATGCATGGTGCCCTTCGACACTTCTGACACAGAGCACTGTAATGGGCCCTAGGTTCACACAACACATTTATTATGTCATGATGTGTGTAAAATGTGTATAACTAAGTTGTTCTAAGTTGTTTTTGTGTCTGACACTAGATAGATAGATAGATAGATAGATAGATAAATAGATAGATAGATAGATAGATAGATAGATAGATAGATAGATAGATAAGTAGATAGATAGATAGATAGACCGACAAATGGATAGATAGATAGACATATAGATAGATAAATAGATAGATAGATAAATCGATAGATAGACAAATGAATAGATAGATAGATAGATAGATAGATAGATAGATAGATAGATAGATAAGTAGATAAGTAGATGTATAGATAAGTAGATAGATAGATAGATAGACCTTTGTAACATTATAAAAGCTAAATTCTGAAACTTACTAGTTTATTGTTCTATTTTTTATTTCAAAAATCATCTTATTATAGTCATTATATTTTGAGATTTAGATAAGAAATTTTGTACCTACCAGAAATAGTAGGTAAAACTAAAATGTCTTTTTGGAAACATAGCAATTTTGTATCAGACACATAGAAGGGTGCATGAATGGATTGATTAATCAATATGCAATATATTATAACATAGTTTGGTTTATCATTATTCGTTTTACATGATTTTGTAACCTTGAAAATAACACGTTATGTATTCACTGCAGGTCTCCTTTGTCATAGATGCATGGACCCTACGTTATGCAGTCGACCTTCCTTCCATGGAACAATTTGCCAGACGAAGGGTGATGGAAGGTGTTTCATCCGGTATGATGAGGCTGGCTGTAAGTATATGTTTATTTTATGAAGTGAATTTATACTATCCGAGTGTCTGCTGCATGACTGTGATAATAATGAACATTGCTCTCTGTCGACACCAACCAATCAGATCATCTATTACAGAGACCATCTGTCAGAGAATGCCAGCCAATCAGATCATCTGTTTGACACAATACTGTCAATGAGTTCCTTGATAATTGACACAGCACTGGCAGCAACCATTGATAATAAATATAGGCTGTGCTGCAGCTAAACCCTCAGCGAATCCCACATTGCACACAGGCATCATTAGAATTGTTAAATTACACTTTCATTTCCAGAGCAGAACTCTAACACGCACTTTCGTTTCTAGAGCTGAACTCTAACACTAATGCACTTATCCTAATGAAATTTTATACAGTAACACTCTATATGGCCTAGTGGTGCCTTGTGATAGCCACACTGACATATCTCGGTTATGTTTCCATTGCCACTTGGCCTACATAGCCTGTTACGCAATGCTAACTAGAGTCCAAGATGTCCTGTTTTTAGAACTCTTGAAGTTTTTCATTTGTTCATTATATTCTGTAAAGTGTGAAATAATACAGTGTTCTGGTGGGTTATTACAAAGTTTGATAAAGTCTTACTTTATTTTTGTAAAAAGTAAGGCTCGTATTAAGTCTTATGTTTGTCCATTAAGTCTTACTTTGTCTTATTTTGATGCACATATACTTGGATATTAACAACCAAATTGTAATATTCCAACAATTTGGTAAATATAAATGAATATAAATTATTAACTTTCTTTTAATACATAAGAACTGCTTTTATTTTGGAATAGCCAATACCCTGATTTTATTTTGGGTGATGAAATTAAAAATACTGGTGTATATTACAATATTAGAGGTCTTATTTCTCATGTGCACATGAAATCATATAATGTTACAAAATCTTACTTCTTATGAAGGTAAACCTACAAAAAGTATTGTCTATCCTTTTCCTGCCATTGATTGTTCTGTTTCAAAGATTTTATGCACAATAAGGAGTATTCAGTTTGCTAGAATTATCAACACAATAGCATGTTCCCTTAACTAATCTACAACTAAGATTATCATTTATATGTCCAGAATAGTCATGTATGGGCTATGGTAATGATCCTAAGGAATATATATGAAATTCAACAACAATGTTATGCCACATAAAAATTTTGGGTATAATTTCAAACAAAATTAACCTTTAAGGTTGTTATTTACTTGTATTTAAATAAATAAAGTCTAAATACAAATAAATACAAAATCTTAAAGGTTTATTTCGTATGGAATGATACTCAACACACCCATTACAATGCCTTTATAAGTAAAAAAAAATTTGCTTGCTGTTTACAGTTAGCTGGCAACTGAAGGAACTATCTATTATCAATTGCAATATTCACTTAAACAGTTACTGAATTGTTGGGGTTGCTAATTTGCATTTAAATTAGTATTTATAACCGAACAATTTACCGGTGTATAGATCATTATGCAACTAATTATTAAGAAATTGCTAATTATAAACAAAAACGTGAATGGGTTGAGTATGGCAATACTATGATCGAATATTTAATAATTATATGCACATGAATTCTACAACATTTATGGCTGTCATTGCTAAGTGTGGGATGCTAAGGAATGTGAAGGAAGCAACACAATTTTTAGCATTTTTTCCAGATTTTCCATTATTATGAAAAAAAGAAGGATGAAAGAAATGTCAACATGAAGCTTAAAATAGAAAAAAGTTTCTCCACACTATTTTAGACATATTCTAATAAGTTATGTATGCATGTAGGTGCAGTAGTGGGTGAGTGAGTCCTGCTCGGAAACAGAAATGTTTATGTTTTTTTTTACATTTTTATCTAAATATTTTAATACACAGCTCAGATATGCACAATTAATAGAGTAATAGCTATAAAATGTTGTTAGGGTGAGTAACCACATGTTTAGTATTTTTTTCACATTTTCCATTATTATGTAAGCGGCTTGAAATGAATATCAAAATGAAGTTTGGAAAGTGTAAATACTATAATGTATTTATGACCATGAGACCCCCAAAAGGCAACATTACACTATTTTAGACATATTATGACCAAGTTTTAACGTGTAGGTGCACTAGTGTCAGAACTATGCTTGAAAAAAAATGTTGTTTTCAATTTTTTCAAATTTTTGTAAAACATAGCCAAAATATGTCATGTGACTATCAAAAGGTACCTCTAGGCCATGTAGAGTATAACTGTACAAAACTTTGTTGGGGTTAGTGCATTAGTGTTAGAGTTCTGCTCCAGAAACGAAAGTGTGATGCCAGCTGTCCGTTTCGCCCGCCCGCCTGTCGGACAGACATTAATCATTACAAAAACCCTTTTCGAACTTCGAACTTCCAAGTGTGTAAAAAATATTTCATTATAATAAAGTAATTCCTTCTTTTAGAATAATGTAAAAGAAGTAACTTTTTTTTGTTCGAATTTCAATTTGATCTATGTAAAACACCTTCTCCACTGGAGAGTTTCAGCATATTTATCATATCAAAAAGTGCCGTATGGTGGACCCAAATGTATGACCATATTTAGCAAGCATCGTTGCTATACGTATGACATCAAATGCCTGACTTCAAGGAATGACGTCACAAACAAAGAGCGGTTTTGTTTATTTTTCCTTTTTCTCTGGGGCTGCCACCACCAAACCCCCGCTGCCCTTCAGAAATGTTGTTCTTGTTGCAATAGAAACTTCAAAACTTGTTGAGTGTCAAAATAATGATACATTGTATATACTATGGACGCCAAATATGGTCATAAATTTGGGTCCGCTATGCGCACTAAACCCGAAAATAAAATACCACTATAAATGAAGAGCGAGAGAATATATATATATATATATATACATATATAAATTCCACTACAATGATATATATTTTTTACATTTATGACTTCCTCTGGTATACTCGTTGCACATCAAAGTGAGACACGAACAAGAAGCAGGAGACCTTCCAAAACAACAAAGGCCAAAGCATAACCAATTGTCACCATGGCCTCACTGACCTGGCCCTGACCTGGCCCTGACCTTTGACCTAATTTGCATGACATTTAGGCTGTTGACCTCATTCTTGAGCTGCTCACAAGCTTCCATCTGGACCTTGATGGTTGCAAAAAATAATGCTTGATATTTTGAAACTTTTTGGCAACTTGAAAATGTTCAAAGTTGCAAAAGGAATTTATGTTTCATAAATATTATGCAGTTTAGAATAACGATATGTATGATCGAGCTATATATATATATATACAATTTGAAGTAATGAACCGAAAGAAAACAAAATTCTAAATATTAAAAGAAAAAAAATGATAAATTCCAAAATATTAGAGGATGCAGATTAAAGAATTATTAAATTCCATAAAAATGATGCATGAACTTAAAATGACCTCCTATGACTTTTTAAGTGCGTTTGTCCCAATGTTTGCCTTGTGCTTATTGCATAACATAGAGCAGATTAACAAGGGGGCCAGCAGTAAAAGTCACCACACCTGTCTATGCTATTATCGATCTATTAAATGTTCTGGTTCATTGAGTACAAGTATTTAAATAGTCTTTAATAATACTCCATGACCAATTTGGCATCATTAGTCAAAGACGGCACTTGATGATTGAGTTGTTTACCATTGCAGTTTGAAATGTTGCAAAGTGTCTTTAGCAGGTTGCAACAGAGACACCAAAAACCTGGAATGGTCACTGAAGATCAAGTCATGTTAGAATATTCAGAACTGCTTGTTTCAAAACCAGCAACATGCTAGATGACCTGCCATGGCACCTGACGACAATGCTAGACACAGGCATCGTCATCTCACAGGGTTTAAGACGGCGCTAAGAAAACCTGCGGTCCGAAAATAGTTGGTTGCAACGCCTTCAAGCTGTTCAGTGGGCACGTTTTTTTGGTGAATTACCATGTCTGATTGGCTGAGCGGCCGTGAAATAGTTACTTCTTCATTCCTTGCTTCGACCACTTTCATAGTTGTGGATGAGTCATTAGTATATATGGAAGTGGTCAAAGCACTGATGTGATTTCAGTCAAAGTTTTCTTAGTGGACTGCATTGGAAGAGGAACCAGTGCACAACAGTATTGTTCTCTGATGAAAGTCGCTTTAGCCTGTCCAGAAATAATGGGCGGTAACACTGTTCAAGACTCGGAAAGGACTCATGATACCATATGGGCAGGCGTGTCAGATTGGAGATGAATTGAATCAAGTCTTGTGAATGGTATAGGGAAAATCCATTGTATGCTACCCCAACAACATCATTGATCTGGTCATCCACACTCTGCTTGAGCATCAGATGCCTGATATCATCTTCATGGATCAAAATTCCATGCTCATCAAGTTTGCATCCTCACTGTGCATATGCAGGAGGCTGAAATACCTGAGACTGAGTGGCCTGCAATCTCCCCTGATTTCAATCATATTGGATCAGCTGGGTTGTCAGGTTGAAGGTCGTTGCCCTGTGACCTTAATGATTTGTTGAATATCCCTTCAGGAAGAGAGCATTGGTACACCGAATCAGTCTGTATATAGTCTGGTGAACAGTACGAGAAATCATTGTTTCATGCTCGGGTACACATGACACGTTTCTGATAAAATGATATTTTTGAGTCACTAGTATTGTTTAATTTTACATTGATAACTTGTTTTTGTAAAATATATTACTGTTGGACAATTTTACTAAAATGCACTACTTCCAAGCCATTGTGTAATGTTTCTATTTTTTACGTTTTACTGAAATTCCATCCCGAAGTCAAATTTCCTAACTTTTTATACGTAATGTAGGTAATAGGGCACAAGAAAAAACTGTAGGAATATATAAAGAAATAAAATTACATAGATTGTTTTTAAATATTTTATTTATGCGATTCACTGATAAATTTGGAAGTTGGGGTGCACTTAAGATTAGATTAGTTTAGATTAGATTAGATAGGGGGCATTACTGGACTCAGGTCCTATTGGGCCTCTATGTCCAGATCTTACTTGGATAATACAATTTATAGCTACTTTGCACTGCTGTGTGCTTAAATTAAAACGAATCTATGAATTTAATATTTATCACTGGACAAACTAGGAACACCTGTACTATAAGCTGACTATATTTTAACAAAAAACAGTATAGTGACTGGAATCTTCTCAAAAACATTTGAAAATGTCCAGTATACATCATCCTCAGTTGCCTCAGCTGGCCTATGTCTGGCTATAACTGGAATTCCTGGCAAACCACCAACTTAGTTGTAAAATAAACAATAGTCGCATAGCAACAAACAGTTATCAAAACCTCATAAAAATACGTGGCTTACTCTTGGAGATGCTATCATTGCTAATAAACATTTGGGTGCCATTGAATGCCAGTCATATTTATAATAGATTGTTGGGCAGTCAAAGCTTACCTTGGAAACATAAAATAAATTGCTCATTGTTCAGGCAAATATTTTTTATACATTTTTGACAATAATTTTTTCAAACCTTCCATAGATGAATTTCACTTGTACATTGCAGGTATAAATGTGTATCCCAGTAAATATAATGAAAGGATATATTTATTAGAAAGAAGAATTGCTCATTGGGTAAAAGTACTGACATCAACCCAAAGACGGCATATGATGCTCAATTAACATTGGAACACTTTTAAGGGTAGTGGTCTGAGCTTACTTAAATTATAAACAATGAAAATAAGAACTGAATTATATGAATACTTCTTATTCATTATCACAATAGAGTCTTTTCACTGAACAGCCCTGAATTCAGCAAAACATAAGTCTTTCCTCTCATCTTATTACTCAATTTGCTTTTCAGATAAAGTATGTCATACCTAACTGATTCCACAACTATAATTTTCTCTGAAATAACAGAAATCAACTGAATGATGAGATGTCAAATATACATTAAAATGCACTACAAATACTGCTGCTAGGATGCATTTTGCTTCAACCAATCAGAGTAAAGGGGCAGGAACTTTTTCAGCTAATATAATTACAGTATTCTGTCATAGACACCTGGTGGAAATACAAAAAAAAAAAAAACTGCTTAAATTCATGATTCTTATATTGCCCCCAGCTGGATTTGAAACTATATTCTACCTACCTAAATTACACCAAGCGAACCAACACACCAGCTAGTCGTCTGGGAATATGGTTGGGTTTTATAATTTGATTGTCACCACTGAGAAATGCATAGGTTTGCAGAAGGCAGGATAACAACATTATCAGGAATGGGGTTTCGTTACATATCTGCCACTCTTATGAATAAATGAATGAATTTCATCAACATGTAGGGGTCACAAAAGACCTATATGTCATCACAACGTGCAATGAAAGTGACAAACAAATCGAGCAGGGTTTGAACTCATGACAGATCAACCCATTTTCTTCAGAAATCCTCTGACTTACACCTTGGCCACTGGAGAACAGTGCTTGTCACCGGAAAATTCCTGAATAATTGGTCAAGTCAGTAGGAAGGTGTATGTCTGGTGGTACCCAGATGGCATTCCAAATTGTGTCGACGTCGGCGCGATGTTTGCGACATCAAAATGACGTAGAAGCGACGCAGGCCCGATTTGGAATAAACACTGCATTCAGGTATAGACATATATTACAAACTACTCAAATGGTACAGAGAAAATATAAAAAGTGGCATTTATCAAGTGGTGACAAATCGAATGGATTGTAAATCAAAATGTCTCTCACAGCCTGAACTATGCACTGTTCTTCAAGTGATAAATAATAGGATTTTAACTCAGGCAAGCTACTAAAATCAGTCAAAAGTTTCTTTCAGACAGTCTCAATATAACGTCCTTCACTGCTCTTTCAGCAATAAACTTAGCAATCTTGTTGTCACAGTTCAACATTGTATTGAGTAATTTCAAGAAGCTGAGACAAATGTTATCATGTGGAGATGTTATCCCTGCTAAGTGTGACAGATATCTGTTATCTGGGTCCATGAAGTGATTTTGTGGCATTATTAAGGGCATAATAATTTAATGCAGGATGTATTGTACCCCGAAATTGTAATTCCTTTTAAAAACAATACACCTCATAATGATTTACCATACCTATATTATGTTATGTGGACTAACATACAGATACAGCCACAATGCAAAAAACTGTTATGCCTTTGTGCTACTTCAAATAAACATATTATATGCAAGGTGCCAATCGTACTTATGAGTACCTCCTGTCTCAATAAAATAATAGCAACATTAAAAGTGGAGGTGGGCTGCAAAATGGCTAATTTGAATAAGCACTCAATCTAGTTACATAACAGGCGGTTGACTGACACCCCAAGCAGAAGTTCCTTGGTTCGAATCCCACTTTGGGTACCTGGAGGACCCAAATGAGGAGATACAATTGGTTCAGTGTCTGTTTGAGTAAATCAATAACTACTCATAATTCAAGTATCTTTTTGGATTATTATAATGAGATTAGGTTTATGTTTGATATCGCTGATACATGTAAAAGTATAATCATGCATGGAACGACTTAACCATGCAGTTATTCACTGACTGTGAAGACTATGTATATACGTAGATTATAATCTTGCAGTGAGGTTTGATCATGAAAATAATAAATAAAGTTAAATATATGACAATTCAGTCCACAGCTGCATGTGGACTAAAGATTAAAAAAAATGAGCTGGGTTTGTAAGGCTGAGCCATGCCCTTAAGCAAAGCATCTGACTCATTAGCCCCTATGGCCACAGGAGCACACTGACATTCTGTCCTGAACGTCAACAAGGATGGTCCAGTCAGTAGGAAAGTGCCTAGCTTAGATATTGTTGTTATTTATCAGGTGTCACTGCCAAGGCCATTGTCTTGGAGTAGATTTGTTTTGCCTATCTCGTAGGCATAGACCGGTTACAATAAACTTTTTGACAGTCTCAAAAGGGTTTGTTAAAAGCAGATTCGACTGTGGAAACAATCTCTGTGGGGATCATTGTTCCTGGAAAAGCAGATGTAGTTTTCATAAGCCTCATAATGATGCATTATACACTTTTATGTAAAAATGGACTAACATACTGATGGGGCTGCTGTAAGTGAAAATGGCTAAAACATCAGTATTAAATGTGTTTTGCCAATAGTATAGTGACCAACATTCTATCTCATTGAAATAATAGCAAAATTAAGGGGTGGGAAGTGGGCTCCAAGATGGACAGTTTGGGTAAGCACTCACCCTAGTTACATGACAGAAGGATTTACTAGATACCCCAAGTTTAAGTTCCCAGGTTCGATTCCCACCTGGAGCTCCAACAATTTCTGGTGTTGAATAACCAGCAGATCCAGTCTTGACTTAACAAAGACAAGGCTCACTCATGGCAATAAACGTTTTATTATATTTTCCACATTATCATTTTTGTAATGCTATTTTTTATTGTATTTTAAATTTATGCATTTTGGGTACAATCACGTATTTTTACAAATACATTTTCCATAAGCAGTAAACTTCACAGTGCTAGTACATGTGATGGGAATACTGAAATGTGCAGAGGAAAATATTTCTGAAGTAAAGTTAACTTTAAGTTGATCTTGCTACTGTAACTTTAGCACACATCCCAGTTTAACATATATTCTGATAAATTAACTAAAATATTTCAAACAAATAATTATTTTCAATTAAAAAATTTCAGCTACACACCAGGGTTGTGCCAGTAGCGAAGATTGGAAGAAGCTGAGACCCTCTGGTGTTAATGGATGCAAACGTGTCTACTACCACTGGGGTATCAGGTATGCCAACTGGTGTTTATGCGACACAGACTATTGCAACACTAACGCCAGTGACGTCACATACGGCGTTAAGAAGAACGTCAAAGTGTCCGTCAAAGCGTCAAAATCAACGTCAGACAGAATACCAAAACAAGATGATGTTTCACTGGTAGGCCATGAAAGTAATCTGAGGTGGAAGTATTTGAAACCAGAGGGAAGACAGGCATCACTGGAAAAAGTGTCTAAAGAGGAATCTGCGAATGAAAATAGCGTAACTTTTGGTGAGCATAATACATTCCTTACATGAGCTATTTAAATTTACACTGGTAATTTGAGGCCACATGTAAGCCGCATTCACATATTGGCTCATAAAGCCCTTTATTTGACCTCAGACTGCTAACAATAGCTTGTGATGTCACTAAACTGACAAATTATTTAACTGATCATTGCGACACTATGGCAATTGTTTTTGAGGAGTAGAGTGCTCTGTTGTAGTACTGTGACGTTGTATTGCTGTGAACACCTTCTAATCATGTGCATGATTTGCATTTCTATTGGAATTTGCCATATATTTTTTATTTAAATGATAAACATGTTAGATGCAAATTTTCAACAGGTGGCAGCACCTGCCAGCCCCATTACTCCATTTAGCGGTAATATATCACGGTAATACAACCTCACGGTTTTACAACAGAGCACTCCACATCATACAGAGGCCAATTGCACTATGTGCACATCTTTGAGGCTGACAGCTCCAGGACTAATCTTATGGTGGGATATTTCACCTGTCTCAGCATATATGATCAGTCTAATTAAAGTCTCGTGCAAACTACATCAAACTGAGTTAAAAGAATGTCTGGGCTAGAATCAAACAAGAATACAACATGAAAGTGACCATAAGACAAGTAAAGCCTACAGGTGTGGTGAAGCCTCGTAACTGTTTCTGGAACGAATAAGCAGGTGATGTGTTGTGTTATTTGCAGGTCAAGCTTGAAAATATGAAAATGTTAGATTACACCTATCTAAAATTTTTTGTATAGGGGAAGATGGCCTAGGTTACAATGCAAAGAAAGTAATGTTACTTTATAAAAAAATAGTCACCACGACCAAGGAAGTTGTACAGACAACCTTATTAAAAGATCATTATACCAATGCTTTTATATCACATATTTTTTCAAGGACCAATACGGTCTGTATAATGTATGATAGACATAACTAGATTGAATTGAATATAGTGCCTGGTGTTGGTCAGCAGCATTTCAAGGTCAAGGGCACAGAGTATACCCAGAGGCACAAGTGCAATTGAACCAATGTTGGCCTGTGCAGGGTAAGTATTCCACATTATATATCAATCCAGCAGACATGGTGTAACAATAAAAATAAAATTGGATTGATGCCTTTAGCGATTTTGTTAATTTTGGCGTCGCTATGCATGGGACTATCTCACAGTCCTTTAATTAAAGATAGTTTATGCAAATGAGGGAGTTTCATTCCTGATCATCCTTATTCTTTGGTCAAGAATAGTTCTGAGATCAGAAATAACTGTGGACCTTTTGTGGATATATATCATTATGGTCAGATTCAAATTCATCTCGTTTTACCCACTTATAAAAGAAAACAACACAAATAAAATTATTTTTCTTTTGTACATGGCCAAATTTGCCACGTGCGTTTTCCATGAGAAGGTTAAAAGTATGGAAAATGCATGGTTTATAGCTAATTATGATGAGGCAAAAACCATGCAATTTCCATGCGTTTATCCTTCTCATGAAAAACGCATGTGGCACATTTGGCCATGTACTAACATTGAGCAGGGTGACCCCTCTAAGATGGCCATGTCATCGCTGCCGAGGGGCCACTCACAGACCAACACTGATGGTAAATACATCACAAAAATGTGTGCTGAGACAAAAATGGGGAGTCCATGCCCACATTGAAGTACATTGAGCGTTCTTGCCTAAAATTATAGCTTTTTTTTCTTGTAACTAACAAGTGTGATTTGATAAAGCATTATAAGTTGTGCACAGAACAATCTGAAATGTTACATCAATTGGCTTGAATAATCTCTTTCTTAATGTAAATTTCAAAACTGCAAATGGTATGAGTGTACATTTTGTCCTGAATATCTATCCATGATAATATGCTATGTTGGCCCAATGTTGGTCCGACGTCGGCCCTATATGGGCGACGTCGGACCAATATAATGTCAAATACTTGGGATTGGCACATTATTAAAATTTGTAGGGAACCTGTGTCTCACAGCAGACACCTGATGATACCCACTTACTCTAGTTAAATATTCAAGAAGGTAATCTTCACTCAAACTTAACTTATCCAATAAAAAAAAGCCCAAACATTACACTCGCACTCAGCAATGTACAACTGTATAACTACTGTTATTGTGTTACTAAACAGTAATAATCTTTAAGATAAAATGTCTCTTTTATCAGTTAAACCAGCAAGAAGGAGAAGACGAGATTGTCGCTTCAACAAAGGCGGGTGCGACCACGAGTGCGTCCCGGGTCAGAACTCGTGGTACGGAAATTGCAAATGTCACCAAGGTTACCACTTAGACAATGACGCAGCCACGTGTAAAGGTGATTGTTCTATTGTTCTTGAAGCATTGTTCTGCGTAAATCATTCTTTTTCGGTCGTCTGCGTCTTTCTGGCATGGCCGTTCGGATTGGTTGTTAAGGTATTGTTATCCCAAGAGGAAATGAGATGTTCAAAAGACAAGGAAGGGGATTCCCAAGACAGGAAATTATTCCAGGAATGCCAAGAATGTGAAAAATGCTACATTGCTGCTATCTTCTTGGGGATTTTAATTTAAGTTACTTTGATTTCTATAACTCTTGTGATTGTAATACTCTTTTTGTTAATTCCAACTTTGGTACTCTCTTTTTTCTTTACACCTTTCATAAAAATTACGAAAATTCAATCTTAGATAAATCTTATATTTTCTTGCACAACATAGGCCTATATTCCATGCAGAACGATAATAAGTTATAACAGTAAAAAAAGACGGCGTTCTTTAGCATGAAGGAGCTGCAATAAAAGGTCCCAAAAGTGCTCAACACAATTCATCATATACTGGGGTTCCAAATGTTTTAATGTCTCTTCGTTTTCAAGATGAGGATGAATGCCAACTGAACAACGGAGACTGCGGTCAGAAATGTATCAACCTTCCTGGAAAACACGCTTGTGAGTGCTTCCCTGGCTACAGACTGCAGTCTGATGGCATTTCCTGTCTGGGTAGGTCATTTCATGCAGTACATATCAAACCATCACTTTAATGTATTCGCACGCCTAGTATCTATTCCATAACAGGTGCAAGGCGTCATAACATAAAGATAAACCTTCATTATTCTCCATGGTCTTGATGTATATGATTTTGAGATTTGAAAAAGTGGGTAGTGTGTCCTTAACCAATGAATCACTTTAATGAAGGAATCAATCTATCAGAAATCATGAGTGTGATAAACACTAAATTAACTAAGGTGGTTTGCAAAACCACTGTGTGAAGGACAGATCTAGATATTCATTTGAGCAATATGCATTTGGGTAATTGTATTGTAATTGACGTTCTCATAATCTATTCTATTCTATTCATTTCATTTCTATTCAATTCTATTCTATTCTATTTCTATTCCTATTTCTATTTTATTCTATTATACTCTATTACTACTCTATTTCTGTTCTATTTCTATTATATTTCTATTCTATTTCTATTCTATTCTATTTCTATTCTATTTTTATTCAATTTCTATTCTGTCCTATTCTATTCTATTCTGTTCTGTTATATTCTTTCCTATTTTATTCTATTCCAGAGGTGAATGAATGTGATGGAGGCAGAGGGCCATGTAGCCATGACTGTCAGAATATCTTAGGCTCCTTCAAATGCCTCTGTCCTCGTGGCTTCCAGCTGGACATTGATGAAATGACCTGTGTTGGTAAATAATTTCTTGATTATATCTTTCTTGTTACGAATTTGTTCATTATAAGATACAATTCTCAAAGGAATAAAATTGAGTAGATTTGATTTGAGATCAATGATATTCTGATCATAGCTGACCACTTGACCACCAAGTCCTCGAAATTTTTGCAGACTCCATCTCTAAGAAACAAACAGAATAATTATGACTTTTTCCATCTCCCTTTCAGACATTAACGAATGCAAAGCAGGTTTAGCGAAGTGTGAACAGCAATGCAACAACACCGTTGGGTCATTCGAATGTTACTGCAGAGAAGGATACAAGGTCAATGCTGATGGATGGTCTTGTGATGGTCAGTCACCAATAATTCAAATTTTCTTCTGTTTTTTCATCCAGTCATAACCATTT
Source organism: Alitta virens (assembly GCA_932294295.1). Lineage (NCBI taxonomy): Eukaryota > Metazoa > Annelida > Polychaeta > Phyllodocida > Nereididae > Alitta > Alitta virens. Next base: position 32,094,717 of record OW028583.1, on the reverse strand, counting down.
ATAGAGTGTCTTAGTGAAGAAACAAGCCACTGTCAATGTTGAAGTTCTTAACCACATCTGGAAAAATGTTTCTGCAGTTAATATATGTGTTTAAATATTTATAGTTTTTCTTTACATTTGCAGATGTCAACGAGTGTTCGCTAGGCACCAGTGGATGCGAACAGCGTTGCATCAACGACCAAGGGTCAGTAAGATGTGCTTGTTATCCTGGGTACAGACTGACCTATGATGGGATAACCTGTGAAGGTATTTCCAAAAACTTAGTTATAAGATTAATGGTGTTTTAATGTAGTCTAACTATCAACTAAGTTAAGTAATTTGAAGCTTTATATGGTACTATCCACAATGGTATTTCACTACCATCCACAATGATATTACACTACCATCCACAATGATATTACACTACCATCCGCAATGATATTACACTACCATCCACAATGATATTACACTACCATCCACAATGATATTACACTACCATCCACAATGGTATTGCACTACCATCCACAATGATATTACACTACCATCCACAATGGTGTTGCACTACCATCCACAATGATATTAAACTACCATCCACAATGGTATTACACTACCATCCACAATGATATTACACTACCATCCACAATGGTATTGCACTACCATCCACAATGATATTACACTACCATCCACAATGATATTACACTACCATCCACAATGATATTACACTACCATCCACAATGATATACAGTATACAGGTATAACAGCACCATTCACTATGGTATATATGTTCCTGACCAATCCACCTGTAATTCAGCAGATATAACCTCTTAATTGAGTCCGGAAATATCATCCAATACTACCAATTTACAACTGTGCTGTCAAATTAAGATCCAAGACCCATATACAGACATGTATAGTATCATGTATTAAGAGTTTTCTTGTGTGTTAAAGAAGAGCTAGTTCTATTAGTTGCAGCCTTTTATTGACATCTTAAACTTGATAATTATTTGTTCATTTCCTTCTAGATGAAAACGAGTGCTTGACAGAGAACGGCCAATGTCAGCAAGTTTGTAACAACACAGTGGGGTCCTACAGATGTCAGTGCAGACCAGGATTTACTTTAGATGTCGATGGCAAAACGTGTAACCGTGAGTGTGATTTTATAATCAAGACAAATGACATCCGTCAACATTTAAACTGGTTTTTAATGGTAAACAACGACAATTGTAAACATAATGTATTGCAAATGACATCAAGCAATATCTAATGAAGGCAGATATATCATATGTGTATTATGCCTCCAAAAAAGAACTATTTCATGAATACCTAAATGTCTGCTGAATTTAGACAAAATACTAGATAACTATCATTTAAGCAGTCCTTCAATAATTGCAATCTATTCAAGCAGCACTGCTTTTACCCAAAGAAACCATGGGTCCCACGATTTATCTGAATTGCAAAGGATACTTTGGTCACCAGGATGAATAATTGCAAAGGGATGGAAAATATACTTAGATGTGGCTCTGAACCAGAGTTATAATCATTTCAACTATGTATACACTTATAAACCAGAGTTATAATCATTTTAACTACAATTTTTAAATATTATGACAACTATTACATATCTCTATGTCTTTTACAGCAATTCCAAATGCTCAGTCATGCTTCCAAAATAATGGAGGATGTGCCCAGTTGTGCACAACTATTGATGACGTCACAGTAGAATGTAGCTGCTCAGCTGGATACCAGATTGACCTGGATGGCAAGACATGTAATGGTAAGGAAATTCACATGGATGAACAACATGCAAAAATGTAAAATTATACATGAAATGAATTCAATAGCTTATAGGTACATATATTTCTATCTTTTCAATTATGACCAAATTCATATTCAGAATAGGATTCATTTAATTTTGCCCACTATTATTAAAAAACATGATACAAATGAAATCATTTTCATTTAACAAACCTTGACCAATAGGCCATTATGAAGCTTCCTTTGCATAGAAAATTATGTGCACTTTTAAGCAAAGTTAAACTCATGCAATGCCATTCCTTTGAAATATTTTTGTGTTGTAATATAGAACATGTGTTATGGTGTTCTTCAACAAGTTCTCTTAATGTTTTCCAGATGTAAACGAATGCAAAATGGGTGATAACCGATGCGAACACAACTGCGAAAATACAGAAGGATCTTACGCTTGCAGTTGTCGGCCGGGGTACTCCCTTGATGTCGATAGCGTTTCTTGCAATGGTATGACCAAACTTTTTAATTGTGGATATACATTCATGGTGACAATTTTAACCTGAGGAAGTTTGAAACCTCTTCTTTGATAAATTAATAAACAGAATTGTACAATCTAGTTGTAAGGTTGCCACTAAAGACCTGTGGTACTATCGAATATTACAGCAGAATTCATAGACTTGGAAACAATACTCAAGATGACGTCACAGAACTCCCATTGGTTATGTCAGTCTATAAGCCAATAAGAATCCTGTATTCGCATGACGTCCTCTTTCTAAGTCTATGAATTAAGCTGTAAGAATTTCAGATGTTGCTTCAATTGAGACTAACCTTCTAATAAAATCTCGTTCCAGATGAGAATGAGTGTCTGACAAACAATGGTGGTTGCCAAGGAGAATGTGTCAATACAATTGGTGGCTTCAACTGCACGTGTCCTTATGGTTACACCTTAGCAACCAACAACAGAGCTTGTATAGGTAAATATGTACAAATAGCTAATACATAAACCAAGACCAGAATTGAAAAAATGGAATGGGTTCATTGGTTTCCTCGACTTGAGAACATATCTAGGATAACACATCATCTGAAATTCTGAATTATCAGCCAAGTCATAGAACCAACTTAAACAAACGAGGAAGGAGCTGTTGATTCATTATATTAACAATATTTGCTGTTCATCACAGATTATAATGAATGCCACTTAGACAATGGTGGATGTGAAGACATCTGCATCAACACGGCTGGAAGTCATTTATGCAAGTGTCGCTATGGTTACATGTTAAATGTCGATGGAAAAGCTTGTGACGGTAAGTCTTATCGTTCTTAACTTTGCACTTTTCAGTCTTGATATTTCATAAATACATGCGGTTTTTAGAGTTTTCAATTACTAATTACTCTGCCAACTACAATTAAACCCTTGGCAGACCTGTTCATGAGCCTTTCTCAATTCCCTGGCGAATACACAGACCATTACATAGATTAACTGCAGGGGGCTAAGCCCTCTACCATCCATGATTCCATCACTGCCTATAGCCAAGTACCCATTTAAATTTCTTGGTGAAGTGGAGCAAAGAGTAACAGAGGATCTGCTCAGTTCCTCTATATATGCCATGGTGGGGGCTCAAACCTGCAACCTTTTGGTTTGAAGGAGACCACCTTAACCACTAGAACATGCTATTCATACCATTCTGATGTCAATTTTATTAATTTTTTATTATTACTTTTCAGATGTGGACGAATGTTTATTATCAAACGGAGGGTGCAGTGGCAAATGTGTTAATATCCCTGGATCTTATTATTGCACGTGTAATCCTGGATATGCTCTGGATTTTGATAATAGGACTTGCCTTGGTATGATCTTTCATTTCTCACTTTCGTTTATCATGCAAACCCACTTAAGATATTTCATTACAATAAAGAATTAAAATTTCACAGCAAAATATTAACAATTTGCAAAAATAAAGGCATAAAAAAGGGTTTCAGAATGGTATATGTAGGTTTTCAATGTTCTTTTCTTTTTTTTTTGGTTTCATAAAAATGCACCACTGTATGGCAGCCATCTTGATTATGATCTATAAATTAAGTTTGCCTCTAATAACAGATATCATGTGTGTATTTTACAGACGTAAATGAATGTCGCTATAATAACGGAGGTTGTCAGCATACCTGTGAGAATCGAATGGGCGCCTACTCTTGTTTGTGTAACGAAGGATATATGCTCAACTTGGACAGAAAATCGTGCGATGGTAAGCACCAGACAAACAGATAGTCACCTGGACAATGCAAACAATCTTGATAGGAGAAATAAATATAGACAAATGTGTGCATAACACACATACAGACTGAGGGACTGAAAAGTACTGATGATGTCAGCAATTTGGACCACAGAAAAATCTTGCTGACTACATGGCCAAATGTGTCACGTGCGTTTTCCATGTGTTGGATAACCGCATGGCTTTGCCTAATTATAATGAGGCAAAAACCATGCGTTTTCCATGCGTTTATCCAAACGGAAAAGGCATGTGGCACATTTCGCCATGTTCAGATGTTCTGATACCTGAATCAAGCATCGGTATTAGCTGATCCAGGGCCCTGTGTACCATTTGGTGGATTGGTTCTAAAAGCGCTGATACCAAGAGAATACCAAGACCGTTTACTTTTTAATCGATATGTATTCCGTTCTTTTTGATGGACTATTTGCCAGAATGATGAAATATTTTACCAAACTATATATAAACCACTATCTGACTTGCAAACTACTTTTACTACTACTGCTACTGCTACTGCTACGAATAAGTATATTTCATTTTCATGTATATACAGACATAGACGAATGCATTGAAAGCCGAAATCCATGTGCCTATAAATGTGAAAATGCGGTTGGGAGTTTCAAATGCAGTTGTCCGCAAGGGTATGAACTGGACTTTGCTGGGGGATGCATAGGTAAGAATTTAAGTACATGCAACATTAAACGCATCGACTACAAATATTATTATTATGTTTATTGTGTCAGAACAATGAGAGTTACCATGGCAACACTAATTATCTACTTTTTCATCGTTTACGTCAGATTATAACGAATGTAAGCAAGAAGACAATGGAGGCTGTGCACAAGTTTGTCTCAACACAGAAGGGTCCTACCAATGTGCCTGTAATGATCTTTATACTTTGGACAGTGATGGAAAATCATGTTTACGTAAGTAACATACTTGATTACTGTATCAGATCTTAGTCATACATCAATTAGTGTCATGCCTCAGTCTGAATTCAGACCCTCAGGCCAGGTCGCAGGCGAGAGTCTGAAGGATATCGAATACACACAGCGATGCTGGCTCAATGTAGGTCAACCACAGCACACATGAAATTTAACTTAGCGGCGAACAAAATAGTTCTTTGAAGTTTATTCGGTACAGGGACTCCTTGCTTAGTATCTTAATTTATCTACGCTGCTGTCTAATTCTGTGCTCCCTCACTGGGATTCTTGCTCCTCTGAATTCGCCAAGACCCTTTCCTGCGTAGAGGCCTGATTGCGGGTCTTGCATCAAGACTGGTCATGCCTTGTTAGAGATAATGATGCAAACATGAAATTAATAGTTAGAGGAAGTACAGCTGTCAAATATATCATCAGTATTTGTTGACACTGAAGATGCCAGTAGTTCTGAAATTAGGTTTTTCTCCAATATGGTCAAAGATTTCTTTCACCAAACCCATCAACACCAATCGCTCAGTTGTTTAGAACACCGCAGAGTACCTTTGGGCTTCAGAAATCCAGCTTTTGCTAACTGTTTTTTTTATTCAAGGGGAGGGTGCCTTCCTGTGTTCAATATCTGTAGACCCCCAATAACAAGCTATTAGGGTTGGGGTCTCATGATCACCAATTTTTGGTAGCCTTTGGTAGTCCTGGGTGTCCTCATGGCAAGGGGGCGGGGGGGGGGGGGTAACACTGTTGGTGAAGACCTCAAACCCCAGTGGCCGATACCGGGTTCTGCGCAATGCACACCCCAGTTATGTCTGTCTAACATCCAATACCTAGAACAGACGTGAATGACCTTGCTAGTTAACACAATATTATATATTAATTCCTTAAGGCCACGGTTTTTTTATCTTATGTTTCTCGGAACTTTGTCAGACCCATGAGACGGTCGGTCAGAAAAAGTGTTTTTTCCCATAAATTAACACAGATGATGTGATACTTTGAGATGCAATATATATATTTTCCCAGACAATTATTGATTTATTAATTGAGCGGCACTGCAAAAGTTTGGCCGGCGGTGTCGAGAAATGAAAGATCAAAAAACCATAGCCTAATTGGTGAGTATATTAAATACCGTGTTGGTGCTCTAAGTAAAATCTGTGGTAGTTTCACAAACAATTAATTATTCATTCTATATTCTATGCTATGGCTGGATAGTAATCTGTGATTCACATGTCTTTTTTGAATGCTGTTGTCTTTATTTGAAATTCACCCAGCTGACATTCTTTTACAGCAACTTGTCCAGCAGGCTTCCAAAAAGCTAGAGAAATTCCATCATGTTTTAGAATCCACACGAACTCAATTTCATTGGACTTCCTTAGTGCAGAAGAACATTGCCAGAAACTGAACAAGTATAGCCACCTGGCGGAAGTAGAAACAATTGACAAGAGGCTCCACCTAGCCAATCAACTCAGACCTACATCAAGTATGTTTACATTATAAGCAAATTACACTGATATTAAATATAACTGAGGGCAAAATATAGCAGATACATTTTTGACAAAATACAAATTTCAGAAATTGGACATAGTACAATGAAACTGGTATTAAAGAACAATTGACAAATATATTGTGTTTATCAATATCATCTTTCTTTTCAAGAATTATTAGACGGTTGGCAAGGCTGGTGGGTCAGTGGAAAATACTTAGATGGAATTGCTCAGTTTGTATGGAACAATAATTACCAAGGAATTTCATTGAAAGTAAGTGAAATACATCTTTGTACATATAGCTGCAAGTGTGATTCAATATTGCATAAAAAATACAGTTAATGACCACACATCCCAGATAGGTAGAAATGAGACCAATGTCGGCCATTGTTACCCGACCCTGAGCCTATATTGGGCCAATGTAGCTACGAGAGTTTTAACTAAATTCAGATTATATGTATATGTCTATGTATGAATGCCTCAATGCTACTGGGTCTGAAGCTTAGTCAGCTAATATGACCAGCTGCCAGAGTTAGACATAATGATGAGAAGATAAGGCTTGGAGTCCACACCATGTTACACATTTACCCCATGGATGGCACCTTTTACTTGTCTCACTATAGACACTGAGTACAAGGCACCTCCGTCTGCTATTTAAGGGGCCACCCAGTCATCTAATTAAGGCTGGAATCCCGTGAGTCAACATCATTTAACCTTAACCAGTAGATGTTCCAATTACATTTAAGACTAGGGCTTTCCTTTAATTGAATCATATTCTTCATATGTAATGTCTCAAATGAAAAAGTACAACAGAAAATCACAAAATAATGAATTTCATTTCTTTATTTCAGCATCCGAACTGGGGTATACAGCGTCAACCGTTCAACGGAACGTGTCTGTGGCTAATGCAAAAATCGTCTTACGCTTATTCTTTAGAAAATTTTGACTGCTCAACACCTTCTGGATTTATATGCGAAATCCAGTTAGAAAAATAGTTAATTTAATTTAATTGTTGTGAAATTGCAATTTATTAGCAAACAAGACTTACTAATTTGTCATGTATCTTTTACTGGTGGTGGCCTAGTGGGAAGCAAGATTGTAGTAATTATTTATTTGAAATTAATAGAATGTTGATAAAGAACAAGAGGATTTGATATGAATAACCATTAATAAAGGAATAAAGCAGGAAAAAGACAATTGAGTATTTCCTGTTTCCAAATTAATTAAAAAAGGTGTCAACTTTGGCTTCATATATATCTGCAAAAATTGTGTCAAATTGGCTTTACTTTTCATTGTTCCAAGAATGTTATAATGGACTGTAGTTCTTAATATTTATGCCATGGAAAGGATACAAAAATATAACATGTCAACTAGCTGTCATTTACTGTGTGTAAATATAGGTATTGTAAATGGTTAGGATCTCTGTATGCCTGCACTGCTGTAGTTGAGACAAGTGAATAAAATATTATAAATAAAACTGTTTACATATTTTGTTGGTATACTGAAATTTAGTCCCATCTTTTTATTTATTTTACTTTGCTCTGCATTTATAATCCGCATTTTGAGTGCATTTTTTCTAATGTATTTATAAGGCAATTTTTAAGTCATTGTCTGTTGACAATTTGTTTGAAGGGTTGTCAGATCAGTACTTAAGATTTTTTAACCTGGGCTTTTATCAAGTATAGAACTATCATATTATGCAAACACGAACGCTCTGAATTTTGACAATATATGGGTCAACGCAGCAGCAGCGTAGGCAGGGAGAGGGGGGGGGGGGGTGGGGCTTTCATACAGTTTTTACTTACTTTGGGAATACAAACGCGCAACTTACAAACAAAATTTTACGAAGATCCGACCAGTAGAAGACGAGAATAGTTTGATTAAAGCCTGTCAAAATCCGAGATTTTTTTACGTACAAATCCAGTAGCCATCAGACTGTATTAAAGTGTTTACATTGTAGGCCTAGTGCTGCTGGCATTCTACACACAACACCAGGTATCTATTCTTTTTTTGAAAAAGAATATTCTTGTTATCTGGGCCCTTCACAGTAACAAGTACATACAATAAGTACATAAAACATATGTAATAACATATTCATATATAAAAGTAACATTAATATAATATAAAATCAACAAACTATAGTTATTTAACAGCCATGTGCTCTGACATTTTTGATATGTTGCTTCAATAGAATCTTAAACTTTTCAATTTTAGTGATTTCTTAATGATTCGGGGTCCAATGCCGAGGTCCTCTGTAGAATAACAAGTTCTTATCAAATTCATTATCAGGGAATAGGATATATAAATTCATTTCATGTGTTTTCTTTGATACCAAGCAAACTTCATATTCCATTAAAATATTATTTGTTAAATAATCAGGAGCTAATCCATTAATATATAATCACAAAATAATCGCAAGGGATATTTCTGCTCGTCTAAAACCTTAAAATGGTCTTGCACGACCATGAACAGCTGCCAGAGTCAGACATAATGATGACATGATGTGCTTAGTTAACACCATGTCACATATTTACCCCATGGGTGGGTTCTTTCACTTGCCTCAGCAGAAACAGCGAGTACACAAGGCACCAATTGAGCATGTAATTGACATCCAGCTGGGATGTAGCTTATGAAGGGAGCCAGTACTGGGTGATAACAACAACAATTGTCATCCAGTCACTATTGTTGATTTAAGCAATAGATGGCACTGTGGCTAATAAATGATCGAAGCTCCACCTGCAGTGTATTATGTGAATGAAATATATTGTGGAGAAATAAAATAAGTACAAGAAATACAATTAAAAAAGGCAAACAGCAAAATATAATGACAGTGAAGTAAAAAAAAAAAATCAATCATACAAGCTCGACATTATGTGAACATGTATAGGCCTACGTATTTATACATATGTGGTCATGTCCTAAATAAATAAATATATATATATGTATATATATATTCCACAGTATACAGCACAGAACGTGAGCTCTATCTTATAACCTAGATATTTGACGTTTAGATAAGATCAGTGTCTTTGGCCACAGAAGAAATGGATAATTCCACAATCAGAAATCATTATATCATTCACTTAAGATAGCAAACATGGTGTCGACTGGAACTTAAGGAAATGCTGTCATGAACATGTTACTGGAGTAATACACAACAATATCATAACATGGTAAGAATATGATGTTCATAATTATGTGTGTAATATTCAGTACATTGATAAATTAATGTAAGATTGCATTACAGCATAGCAATGTTTTCAATTTGACAAGAAGGCTTGCAGGTTTATTTTATTTGCACTGGATAATCAATTTGATAATTTCAGTCGGACAGAAAATACTATTTTAGCGTGTTTTGATGCCGACTGCTTGGCAATGAACTTGTTCAACCTTGCGTGACACGCTCCTTGACATTTCATTCAGTTTTAAGGCATCTGAGTTTCCCAGTTATATGTGTGTATATATATTGTGTGTAGGGAAGGCTAAGTATAGGAAAACCTAGGTATTGGGAGCAATCTTTCAAAAATTCAGCACAGTTATGAATTTTCACACATTTCAGTGTTGTAACATGACCAAAAAAAAAACATTTTTCATCTTTTACCTTTGAATATATTTAAATTGGTTGGTCATGTGACCTGTTATGTCACCCATTGTGGTAACAGAAAGGACAGCAACAGGATAGACATTTAATGAAATTTCATCTTACATATTTATGCAATATTTGAAAGGGAAATGGTGGTAATTTCACCCAAGTGTCCATTCCATTTTGTAATCATGAAATAAATTCAGAATTGATTTGAAGCTTTTTTTTTAATGATAAATGGTTTACTCATAAACTTCGTAACAGGAATGATGCACATAACATTTAACCCCCTGTCAGTACAAACTTCTTTTTTTTTAAATTTAATATTGAAAGCTAGTTTTCCAATATGTAAGATAAGCAGAAATGTGAAGTCCCCCATACCAGCACTGTCATCTTGGAAAGTGCACAAACTTAACAATTTTTGTTTTCCATCTAGCAGCATTTTAATCCCATGGTAACAGGAGTGACATTGATTCTGTGGACAAACGTTAACAGATGGGTAATGTTACTGGATATTACAATAGATTAAGTCTAACATGGAATGATCATATATGTAAGATCCAAAAGAAAATATCATAAATTTGTGGGGTTATGAATCGCGTTAAACGGTTTCTTCCAACTGAAACTTTACTTGTAATATACTATTCTCTTGTCTTATCACATTTACTTTGTGGTGTTTTACTTTGGGGATTAAAATCAAATAGGTTAATGAAACTGCAAAAAAGAGCGATAAGAATAATCACAAAAAGCAAGTATAATTCCCATACAAATCCGCTCTACAAACAACTTAATTTATTAAAATTAGATGATATCTTGCATTTACAGGAGTGGAAATTTTTACCACAGATTAACTAACCAAAATCTACCACACTACTTTCAGTAGTTTAATTTTCCCCGGCAGTTAGATATTCATCCCTATCCCAACAAGAGACAGACATCTATTAGTAATCCCCTGGCTCAGGTACCAACTGTCAAAAAGCTCAATCAAAAATAGATTACCACAACTAATTAATCAATCACCAAAAGTTATTATGGATAAAATGAGCACACATAGTCTTCATGGTTTATCATTCTATCTGAAAAAAAAGGGTATATATCAATGCCTATCAAACAGACTGTACTAATCCAAATTGTTATGTATGCAGTACAAGGTAGCCCATCAGCGAACATGTGATTAAAACAAATTAATGAATATATAGATAATAATTTGGTACTGTCCTGCTTATAGCAGTTGCAATCCTTACCACTATTTTCCTTTCATTTGTAGCCAATACTCATATATTATAACACCAAATGGCTCATAGGTGGCATGCACGTCAGCGGCTTTTGGCCTTAGTGAATGTCTCCTATGACCATAATATAACCAGTTTTCCTTGATTATTTTTGCTTATGTAATTTGTAAGTTTATGGTCAAATAAATACTTTCTGTCTATCTGTCTGTCTGTCTACTGGAACTTCAAATATTTCAAAATTTTCTCCACCAGTTGAAAATTCAACTTCTCCTGATTATGTCCATGTGAATATTATAAATGAGTTCTACTTCACATTCATTGAGTAGGGTGAATAGATATATAAATGAGGTTTGGGACATGCCATTTTTGCTGCCTTTTAGAGGGAAAAGAGCCAAAATATCAGTTATGACATTGTGCGTATTTACATCTTAACTGCCCATCCTGATGGCACATTCACATGATTAAAACCATTTTGCATGTTCTAATCACATGTGAAAGTTGAGAGATTGTGGGGGGTAGGGGGTTGCACCGTTTCTGTGGAATGACCTATATAATGTTCTCATATACTGCAAGGTAGACATAACTACCCCTAGTCATTTTGACGCGTTTTTGTAAGAGTGAGCTATTAGGGTTGACTTTTTAGAAACGATCCAGAGCTAAATTCACGGTTTAACATGCATGAGGGCCTTCAAATCTAATTTTACTTTTGCAGAGCAGTTACCCCAGATACGCGACGACCCCTTCCCCCACCTTTCTTCGATTCCCTATCTATGGGGGTTCACTGGGTCACCTGGATGACCACGTAGCGCCTTATGACGTCATAGACAGGCGTAAAAACAGTTTCGGAAGCTTCAGCAGTGTGCCCTCTGACCATGGACACACAACATCAGGTAAGACAAAAATTCCTAAAATGCAAATCATCTTAAAAGTGGAGTGCTTTAATATAATTAGCTACAAATTGATATTTTCCAATTATAGATGTTGTTTAGTGAAACAAAAGACAAACAGTGAAACACTTTTATCATTTGTAGGCCTTATCTCTCCTGAGCTCCATAAAGGAATATATAGGGTAGTTGAAGTTGATGGCCTTTTAACCTATACCCAGATAGCATTCCAAAACGTTTCAACATCGGCACGATGTCGGCGATGTTGACACGATGCTGTACCGACGGGTGGCCAATATAGAAACGACGCGGGCCCGATTTGGAATGCTATCTGGGTGGATAAGGTTATTAACGTCTGTTGAGCCCCATGAATTAGTGATACAAAATGGAATAATTCACTCTGTACCCTTTTATGATGATGTACTTATTTGTAACTGCCAAATCTGGTCTCTGTGTTAAATGTTACAATTTTAGCTTTTTTTGCAAATTCAGATTATTCAATAAAACACGGGTAGATATTACTACAGTAGTACCATTATGGCATCAGAGGATCATGCCGCCCCCTCGGGCTATTTATTAATAGCCTCAGGGTTAATAAGTATGATCAGAAGGTTGTGCCCCCCGGCGCTAGTGCGTCTTGACCTTAAGCTATGACGTATGGTGTGCGTTCAGTATCCGTCCAAAAAGCCCCTCAGGGCAAAATGTAATGTTTGTTAAATATATTTAAAAGGCTATTGTTAATATATATATTAGCCTGTTATAGTACATCATGCATCATGCAATGCTTAAGCATTGGTATTGTCAACATTACATACATTGTAGTTTACTATTATCCTTTTAGGGAGAGGGCCAATTTATTTTAAAAAGGCAGGAAGCTTATATTAGATGTCATTTGATATTAACTCTCTGTTAAGCAACACAAAACACAAAGTCTCATGCAACATATATATATATATATATATATATATATATATATATATACTGTTTTTAAGCTATATAAAGCTCATTATAGTTGTGTATTTCCTTATTAACTTCATGAAAAGCAGCACAAAGCTAACCATTTTTGTATTTACACTTCTTTTGCTTATGCTCTCTAGTGTAGCACTAGCATGTAGCATGTAGCATGTAGCATGTAGCACGCCTTTCATCCAGGCTGACATATTATCCGGCATACATTCAACTGCTCTAGAGAGATGCTGACTGAGTACTGACATCCATAGGAATGAAACCTGGCTGGCTGTTTGTACCCCGAGGTCTTAATGAGAACCTGTCTCGCATTGGTCAGCTTTTGACATCAAACACAAACCGCTGTGCATTGCTAATTAGACAGGTGTAAATCTGTGATATCATTGTACTATACTCATTACTTTGACATAGCCATTTTGTAGAAAAAAATCAAAAAAACAAAACTTATAAATGCAACAGTTTATCCAACAAAAAAAAAGCACGAAACAGAAATACATGCAAACTTTCACTCCTTTAGTTAAAAAAAAGAAAAGAAAAGAAAAGTCAATATCATAATCAGTTAAACAAACTTTCTTTCACACCCTTAATTATTAAAAGATAATCCTTAAGCATAAGCATTCAAATAAGGAAAAAAAGCATTTAAATAATGAAAAAGCAGAAAAAAATCATCTAAACAATCTTTCTTTCTTTCACACTGTTAATTGTTAAATATAATACTTGAACATAAGCATAAGCATACCAATAAGTCAAAAAAGCATTTAAATATGGAAAAAAGCAAAAAAGAAGCAAACAAAGCAACTTGTAAATAATGAAGGACAATACATATAATCGTTAATGGCAAACAAGCACAGTGTACATCAATAGTGAAATAAAAACAATAAAAAGCACAGCAGAAACAGAAAAAGCAATGGCAATGTCAATGTCAATGGCAATGTCGGTGTCTACATTCTACATGCTAAAGTCTACATGCTAAAGTCTACATGCTAAAGTCTACATGCTAAAGTCTACATGTTACAGTCTAGTCTTCGGGCTACAAGTCATCATATTAGGGCCTTCCACCGTTACGTCCTCTAAGGCGCCTCGGCAGGATATTATTTAGATCCAAGCCGGCCAGATCTCTTCGGCGGGGGGCACCGGCCCCTACTGCTCCGGCTGCTCGCAGCAGGTCTACAGCGTGCCGGCGACGCGTTATCACGGGTGCCGCTCGAGGTTGTGCGTGGTCATTGTTGCGTCTTTCCAATGCTCTAATCATCCACCTTGCCATTCTAACTAGCATAACTAGGAACAAATTACGTTCATCGACATTTTGGAAGTCTATTAGCATGTCGACATTCCATATATAAACAAGAATCAGCCTTGCCAGTAAGCGCAATGCTATATTCGCAACTACGTCGCGAAATCGTAGAAAGAAGTAGTCTCTCATCTGGAAGTTGTGAAAAAAGAAAAGAAAAAAGATACATTTATGAGACATTGAGCATTACTGAAATACAGTCTGTGTTGCGCGATTAGCATCAATCGAAAGAGACAATTTACTAAGTTGTGTGTGCATTAGCCCAAGGCATGCTTAGTTGACACAACAGTTACTATGAGGGTCACTTGATAATTGACCTGATTGAAGGATAACACAAGAATGAACAATACACCCCCCTCTATGGTGCCACGGCTTTCACGCATCTGTCAATCTTATTACAGTGAAACTATAATGTGCTTGTGCACAGGAAAAACAAAAGCAAAGGAATTAATTTTTGACAACTAACCTAACTAGACCTAGGCCTAGAAGGATGTGGTAGCACCTCTAGTGCTAGCATCCAATGCATACAGACAGCAGCCTGTGCATTTGCAGCATTTCGCCATCAGATGAAAGGGGCATAGGGCTACAGCTATACACTTCAAGCAGCAGTTTACTGCATACATTGGGGGGTCATTGCAGCGTGCGTGGGTGTTAATACGGGCATGAAGGTTGACCAAACTCACCAAAATGCAAGCCGTCAAAATAGCCCCTATAACACCCGAAATGACTGTCCATATGATCACACCATTTAGGACTGCAAGGGGTGCCATAGCGGGGGCGTGTTTAGGACCGGCATCTCTCAGTATCTCGTTTACCATTGCTACAGCGCCCGGGCCTCGCCTGGATGGGTGTGTTGACTGCACTACAGGGGGTCTGTAGGACGTTGTCTCGCTGATGCACATTACTGCAGGAAAATCATCCATGGCGCTCGCGCATTGCTCAATCGAAAGCCCTATCACCATCACACGTTCAAAGCCAATCGTGTCTGCAAGGCTTACAGTATCGAATCCGTGGCTCGTCTTAATCGTTAGTCGTCTGCCTAGTCTGTAATCAGCCATGAAATAGGGTGCCGCCGTTATTTGAGTGCAGATCACTTCTCCCGATGAAGTACAGCGACATTGACCAGTGTTTCCGCATATCCAGGCATCGCTCGGGCATATACCCATGGCGAAAAACAATAAAATCCAGAACATTGTATTCTCTGTAATCATGCAATCAATTAAGCAATGGCTTATACGTC
The DNA here is from genome assembly GCA_932294295.1 of Alitta virens. NCBI lineage: Eukaryota > Metazoa > Annelida > Polychaeta > Phyllodocida > Nereididae > Alitta > Alitta virens. Next base: position 32,079,116 of record OW028583.1, on the reverse strand, counting down.
TTATGTCTCCAAAATACCGATGCTTTATGACGCTGAGCTTCTGCTAAGCACCCCAGCCCCAGCAGGGGGTAACATGATCATTACGTAACAAAACAAAAGACAGGGCGCACGTGGTCCCCCATTGAACAATAGAGGGGTATAATCTATTCAGGCTGTAAGTTATATTCACTTATATTTCTCAAACACTGCTTGCTACTGCTGCTGCTGCTGCTGATTACATGTGACAGCCTAATGAATATTATGCATCAAATAAATACCATAAAGAGACACAAAAAAGTGCAGGAACGCATTTCTGCAGAAACTTGACCGCTGATCTTAATCGGTGAATTGTATAGCATTGTATTGTATTGCATTGTATTGCATTGTGTTGTGCTGTGTTGTGTTGCATTATGTTGTGCTGCATTGTGTTGTGTTGTTTTGTGCTGCATTGTATAGTTGCATACAATGTAGATCCTCAGTAGCATTCAAAATGAGTGTTATATAGTTCAAAATACATATACACAAGAATCTTTTTGATCATACCAAGCCGAAATTTAAAGTTACATCGCATGAGGATTTTTTTTCTTTTTTTGTTTTAATGGACAATGTCAATAAGCAGGTCATTACAGTCAATGACCCCCCGGGGGGTCGTCAGTTCATCTGATGCGACCGTTTTGACTCAAAACGCTTAGTCAGACAGCTGAGTCAAACTGCTGAACGGCGTTTATGGAAATTAAGCATGTGCGTTTACCTGGTATAGATAAGAGCCTGCCCCCCTGTGTGACCTATGACGCCGCAGCGGTCAGCGATCAGTACATGCCTCCATATACAATACAGCATCTTCAGCCTTTGATGTTGAGCACGTGGTCAAGGCTGGTGACCATCTGAGTAAAAACAAAAGACCACCCCGCTATCAGGGCTACTGCCAGGGGCAGAAAAAGTCATATAAAAAGTATGAGCTCTCTGGAAACTCCATCACATCGGTTGACTCTTTGAAAGAAGAAAAAACTCTGCTCATCGCATCTCGGCACTGCTCTGGTCTTCGGGAACTCTTCCTTGTCTACTCGATACTTCAACTCTGAATTTTGGACCAGTCTTTTCAGTCAAAAAGGTTAGTGAAAATGTTTATTTTATTTTTAATTTTTTTAGGCCCTTTACTCACATAGACTCTGAACTAGTGTCACTGATATGTGTATACCATTTTATTAGCAATTGTTGTACAGTCATGAATGTATACAAGCTGGTAATGCAGTGACATCTCTGGTAATAATTGCGGAATATATAATAATAATAATAATAATAATAACAATAACAATAACCAGTCCACTCGCTTAGCTCTTATTACATAACCTTATCACCCATCGCCAATATACTGTCTACGTCGCTATGGCCTCGTATAGAGCCCCAGCGAATAAATAAATAAAATTACTCGCTCGCCTAATTTCTATGGCATACAACTGTATCTATGAACCTAGCTAATTAATTAATTAATTAGCAATTGCACGCCTTCTTTGCGCTATATAACAGCAAACAATGTTTTTCTACATCTCCAACGCCTTTAAGTATATTTAATATACTCGAAGGCGTAAATTTCCTACACCTATAATACGAGTACACTAGAGCGTAAAAACCGCAATTAACATTAGAGATATGCTCATAATTGATCGAACAATGATCGAATTGTCTCATAAACATGTTGATTTCATCATTGTAGGCCTTCGCACCCAGGGCATCGAAAACTTCCAGTCTTGTGTCATCATCACGTCTGCCTGAACTATGAATCCTCAGGAAAAGCCAGTGGCCGACATCTCCGCGTAAGTACGAGTTTTCATTGCAATTAACAATGTAGCAGCCTCTGCTGGTCGTCACGTATTTCAGTGCATTACACGGTATAACAGCCATCACGCTGGCCGATGTTGCAGCGTCATTCCACAGTATTTCATAAATCCGGTCTGTGTTCATGTTAGATAGATGTTGCGAGCGTAGTCAATCTGGAATAGCCCCGGATATGTCACTTTCGTTATCATTACGGCCGATTCTGGGAGAGGTGACTTAAATCTGAGCTCTATTCTGACGCAGCCGTCTCGCATCACTGGGTAGAAGTCGTCATAGTTCTGAGGAGCCAGGTCAATAGTGAATAAGCTGTAGCCCTCTTTGTATTCCTCTCTGGTGATCCTCGCCTCGCTACTGAAATTAGCTTTTTCTCCATAAAGCTGGGAATAGCAGTGTATGTACTTCCCCTCTGCAAAGTCAATGCTTAGTGGGCCTGAGGGCGTTGGCATGCCTGATAGACTCACATTGATGTATGCTATGTCGTAGTGCTTGAAATTGTATGGGTTCTTGACCAGGCTACCACTCATTGATTCGCCAGACACGAACCCCATCACAATCTTACTCGGTATCCTGCCATTGTACGCATCTTCTATGTAATAAGAGGAGGTGTCCTTGGCCAAATTAAATTTGCGTAATTCTTCTTTCGTATAGAAATACTTTGCCAGTGAGATCTCCTCTTCCATGACTTTCTGGTGGCTTAGTAACACGAGATTTGAAGGTGTCACGTGTTTCAGAACGAGTGTAATGTCCTTGATCTCTAGTCTGTAGTCTCTCTTGCCGTCATTGGAACTCAGTAGTCTGAAGTTACTAGAAGTAGGTGCCAAAGTAATGTCCATTGAGACGCCGTTTAAAAGTAACTTGTTCACTTTAAAAACATCGACGTCTACTTTACTCATTAGCTCCACAGTTTTGCTTGCACCCAGGAGAGCCGCTCTCTTTTTAAATCCCTCATTCCCACCGGACAGCAGGGTCACGTCGTCCATACAGCGTGCTGTGTCCTTCGTGAACAAGGCGCATTCTAACTCAGAGTCGTTTAACTCGCGCTCTCCCAGTAGAGTATTTATTAAAGCCTTGTAGCTGTAACCAGTCTGACCTCCAGTCACCACTCGATCATTAAGTCGCACCTCCACTTGATCCCAGAGAGCATGAGCCAAATTGTTGACAACACCGACACTCCAAACACCCTCAGACTCTTGCTCCGCTGCCGCTGCTGCCAACGTTGCTGATGATGGAGCACGGGGGCCCTCGGAGCGGTCCTTTTGCTTTTTACTCCCCCTTGCAGGAATTGGCGAGCCATCACCTTTAACCAGGCGTACGCTGGTCTTTAGATATACACTGGATAGGTCTATGTATGCCGTGCCTGAGCCTGTCACGTGAAATTTCACGTCGCCCTCCGCTGAGAATTGATTGATCGGTTTATGAGGTAGATATTTAACGTCTGTCACCCCCATGTTGCTGAGAGGTAGGCTGAACAAATTGAGTGTGTCATCATAGGCCAGGTCAATCGATTCCAGGACCTTTTCACCTGCTGCCATTTCGACTGAAAATGTCCTTGAGCTTAGTGGTTTTTTTCTTCCTGTCACTGCTAGGCGTGTTAGTTTGAAGATGCTGCTTGCGTTTCTTCCCTCGTTGTGGCCACGACGTGCTGGATCTTGCTACTGAGTCAGATGAGCTTCCACCAGCCCTTTTATCGCTTTCCATGTTCAGATCAGCCCTGGCCATTTCATTAGACTGGCCTACTGGTGACACTATTGTCAGAGGTAAACTGGCATTGACTTTCCCACTATTGCTGCTGCTGCTGCTGCTGCTGCTGCTGCTGCTGCTGCTGCTGCTGCTGCTGCTACCACTGCCACCGTCACTGCGTTGCTTTTTGATCACCACTGCCCTGGGGCGGTGTGACAGTATGCTCGTTTGACCCGCCGTTTTTTTGAAATGCTCAACCCAGGGTGCTGCATCCATGGCTGCTAGGGATTTGTATCTCGCCTCCATACTAGCTCTAGTGTGCACTTAGTGGAATGACTGGTTTCGTCGACAAGCTCCGGTAATACGTCACCTCTGGAATTCCTCAGCTCAATAGAAATATACTTTACGTCCGTCACTCGCAGCGGTGTGTAGAGCACTGAGTGAAAGCGTGCATAACTGTGGCGTTTTATTTCACCAAGTGCTATGGCTCGCAGCACTGAGCTGTATGCGTCTCCTGTTACAACTCCTTCCACGTGAGGGCATGTCACATAGATGACATCCCATTTATTCAGGTCAGCACCGATTTGGGGCAGGGCTATCTCGATCAGTCCTAGGTGCCACTGCCCTCTAGCCCTCTCATTACGAGGACGCGTGAATGGCTCCGGTAGTTGCACTGTAAACTTGCCCGCAGTGTTGCTCGGGTTTATCTCCATTGACTGGTCGCTAGACAGATAAATATACATGTCTTTATTTATTTTTGCCCGCTCCTGTCTTCACTTTTTCCTCAGTCTCTTGCTTTTCAGCGGTTTGATTGTGGAGCTGAGTATCCACTGGTTATATTTACTGGGCCAAGACTGGTACTTAACTAGGCTTTCTTCTGAACCGTCACGCCTCACTCGTTTTTTGATCACTTTTTCAATTTTGAAGAAAGCGTCTGGGTCAAATTTCACAGGAGTCAGCTCGTGGGTGTAGAAGGGGCCATCGACTTTCTCCTCCTGATAGTCTCTGAGGTAATAAATGGCCACACCGTCTGAGAATTTCCTGGCTCTGATGGTGAACACTTCGCCTGTAAACTGCTCGTCGTAGGAACGAAAAAAGTTCTTCTGCCTATGATACGACGCTCGGACGTGGTCCCCCAATGCAAATTTGTACCGATTACGTGTCTTGTTCCTCGCCGTTGAAATGGCTCTCTTGAAAGCTCTATGAAGGTCTTTAGTAGTTTGACTGGTGACGTATTGGTAGTCCCAAATGTCCTGCTCGTTTTCCTGCGTGACACTCTCAGGGCTGGCTCCTATGCTCGAATGAATAGTGCGGTTGTACGATTCCACCATGGCCTGGAGCTCCTCCAGATAGCCGTAGCTACCTGTGTATTGGAAAAATTGAAACAGCCTCTTTTTCAGTCCTTTAATCATTGCCTCGGCGTAGTTGGCCTTTGTTTCTGTATTTGTAAAGATGTGCTTTACTCCCCTGTCTTTAAGTAAATCGCTGACCTGAGAGTTTGTGAATTCAGTCCCCCTGTCAGTTCTTATGAACTTGGGCATTCCTGCGTCTCCTGCTGCATCAAATATTTCTCCAAATCCGTGTTTCATGTGTTTACCGCTTTTACTTTTGACGGGCTGAGCCCTACAGTATCTAGAGAAGACATCTATAGTCACCAGGATGTACGCGTGTCCTTCGTTGGCACTCTTGAACCTTTCACCTGTCAACACCAGCAGGTCGCAGTCCCACATGTGATTCATGCCAGGCGCTATGACTCGCCTATACTTGACAGGCTTTTCGCGAGCTGACTTGTGTAGAGTGACAATGTCCTGCGTCTGGGCCCAGTGTTCAATTCTCCTCAGGCTTATCGAGTATCTACCTTCACTCTTTATAACCGAGTGTAACTTTGCTGCACTGGTGAAACTCCCTGGTGACCTGTGATTGTAAAATCGACGACTTAAATAGCCATCTATGTCTTTGGGGAGCACCATTGTTATTTATTGGAGACTTTGATCCACGCACGACGTTTCCCCTTTCCTTTTGCGCTAGCCTCTTTCGTTGCTCCTTCGACAGTCTTAGTCTTAGTCTTAGTCTTAGTCTTAGGCCTAGGCTTAGTCTTAGTATTAGTCTTAGGCCTAGTCCCAGTCCCAGTCCCAGTCTCAGTCTCCTCAGTCTCCTCGGTCTCAGTCTCAGTCTCCTCAGTCTCAGTCTCAGTCTCAGTCTCAGCCTCAGCCTCAGCCTCAGTCTCAGTCTTTCTCCTTTTTCTCCTCTTTCTCCTCTTTCTCCACTCCGAACCTCCTCCTCCTCCTCCTCCTCCTCCTCCTCCTCCTCCTCCTCCTCCTCCTCCTCCTCCTCCTCCTCCTTCTTCTTCTTCTTGCTCAGTTTCGGTTTCGGTTTCGGTTTCGGCCTCGTATTTGTTTTTCATATAATGTAATATTCTCCGTAATTTAACGTTTGAGATTAAATTCAGTGGCACTCCTCTCTGCAGCATGAGCCAGTACAACTTGTGGTGACCGGTGGGCACTGGGAAGGAGCTCGACTGCGTGTGTAGCAGCAGGTCGACGTAATAGCTTTCGTAGTCACCTTCGTCCTCGCCTGACAGTAGATAGAGTATGGCCCGGGACTTATTCACCAGCGATTGGTCTCTCAACCTCGACTCGATTTCGCTCATAATGACACCGGTCCGAAGGCCAGTCCGAAGGCCAGTCCGAAGGCCAGTCCGGCCCTGTAAGCGATCCTTAGAAGTGGACCTACCCCGTTTCATCGTATTTCCATTGAGAACCGGCGCCCCCCTGATCTCGAGGTGCCCGCCTCCGGCGCTAGAAGAGGGCCCTGCCTGTACCTCACCAGGCACTCGAAAGGAGGGCACCTGGCCCGCAGCAGCCGCTGCGGCCAGGCGCCCGGGCTCATCTGTCGTATATTTTTTATGATTCTCCAGTAGACTGTGGTATTTTTCCTGAGGAATCACGTAAACTTTCTTGTTAAATTTCATTGTCATTGTCATTGCCATTGCCGTTTTCTTCTCGCTCGAGGAGGCCTTTCAGGGGAGGTATGCAGAGTTCCAGGAATTCGATCAGCGTCTTGTAGTGTCTCGCGTAGAGCTCTCTCAACTGTTTTCGAGATGCCACCGTAGTCCTGAAGCTGGAGTTGGGGCCGGAGCCTGAGTTGCGCGATTTGAGCGAGGCAACTTTTGGTACTACTATTCTAGGTACTTTACGCAGCACTCCCTTGAATCTACTCAGCTCTAGATGCGGACTGTTGGAGATCCTCAAGTTGCCCTCTAATGTATTCAGTATGACCTCCGTTATGCACAGGAGTTGGTCCCTGGTGGCCTCTAGCAGTAATGTGCGACTGGAGCGAGCGGCCAGCTTGTACGTGTTCACCAAAAGCTCCAGAAAGCCGATACAGTCCTTGACTCTGTCAGGCATTATTTCCGCGTGTACAGCACTAGGGTCTCGCCGGGTAGGATTGAGGTGCACAGGCGAACGTCCTCGTCGCCTGAGCTAGTCAAGTTGTTCACGACTAGGTACCCTCTTGGTTGTCTTGTGGCGTCTTCGTGTGCTTCGACTAATCGCTTCGGAGTGCTAGGGAACATCTGACGAGAGAGGAAGTGTATCTGCTGTAGGTCCCTGCATGTCTTCATCAATATCAAGTAACTCGTATTGAGGCTAATGGTGCGCGAGTAGCGCGACTGATGGTAGACATTTTGCGATATCATTATGACCGAGATGCGGCCATGATGAACTTCTCGAGTAAACAGCGAGCACATTTCGCTGGAATTGCATATTTCGTCCATCAAATCGTCCAGAATCACCAGATTGTTACCGTCTTCGCTTTTCAGTTCTTCTATCAGCTCTCTAGGTGGCAGCCCGTGATGGAGAGTCAGATTAGGTATCAGAGCCTCGAGGTCTTCAAACTTTTTCTGATAAACGCCGTACGCGTACAAGATCTTCATCGGTGGTATAGTGTACATCACCCTCGAGTTCTTCACGATCGACAGGGCCAGAACAGTTTTTCCAACCATGGATGGCCCCGCAATTACTGTAGACGAGGGCGACTCGAACTTAAAAAGAGATTCTTGATCTTGATCTTGATCTCGTTCTTCGCGCTCGTCGTATTTTTCTCCTTCCGGCTCTAGTCCTAATTCTAGTTCTAGTTCTTCTTCTTCTTCGGGGCATTCTTTTTCTTCTTCAGACTTATTAGAGCAATGCCCTTTCTCCATGTTTTATCGTGGGCGAGCTATGGCGTAGCCTACGCTGTAAGACAGTACGACGTGTGCTATATGTCTTACGCTGCCTACAGTAATGCGCCTTAGCCAGTGCTGTATGTGCGTGCGTGTGCTTGTGCGGGTGTAGGTTCAATGATATAACTCTAAATATAACTCGTTCTTTTATTTATTTATCAACTTTATTTTATTTTATTTTATAGCCTAGCTTCGCAGGCCATGCGTGAAATACGCCAACTAGAGCTGATGCTGAATGGTGGTCCCAGTGGAGAACCTATGGATGTTGGTGGTACCGGCACTGGCACTGCCACTGGTGCTGACATTGGTACTGAGCCTAATTCGCGGGGAAATACCAATCCTTCTCTACTCGGTTCAACACCACCTGCACTCCCAGTACCTCTGAGGACCTCAACTCCGAAGAGCGCTTTATTTTCACCTCCTACACCTCCTTCTCCTCCACCACCACCCCCTCCCAGCCCTGCTTCGCCTGTAGAAGAAATGGAGTGGAAAGAAACCGATGATGACGACGCCATTCTTTCTGCCGAAGCTGCCATGCTGAAGGTGTGTATATTGCGTTTGTGGCTGCGCTTGTTTTTTTTTTTGTTTTTTTTGTTTTTTAGTTTGTGGTTACCCGAGAACAGAGTGACAATTTCTTTTTTTCCTTTGTACTCAGAGATATAGCCAACAGCTGAGCTACCACAGGAAGAGTGTCATGAAACTTGAAAGTTTCATGGCCTGTTTCAGTAAACCGTCACCGCTGGAGGGGGAGCCACCAGCCAAAAAGGCCAAGTTGTCCTGCCCGGTGTATGAAAAGAGACCGAGTGGTCGACGTAGAGAAGCATCGAATGTGTATGTACATTTCTATATAGCAACACTATTACCTGGATATTACACTCTAGTGTATGCGGTTATATGCCGGTAGGGGTTGTTTTATTTATTTTTATTTTATATTATTTTCTAGTAGCAACGTTGAAAATGCTCAAGTAACGCCTCTATCTCGATGGACAGTCAGGAGGGTGCTCAATTTTGAGGCCAACGATGACGATACAGATGCCGACACCAGTGCCGACACCAGTGCTGACACCAGTGCTGGCACCAGTGCTGATACCGCTACCGCTACTGCTACTGCTACTGCTACTGCTACTGCTACTGCTACTGCTACTGCTGCTGCTGTTGCCCAAGGCCCTGAAGCAGCCAATCCTCGGCGATCGTTCACCTTCACTCGTCGTGTCATCAATGGGTAAGTCGAGTCGATTGCTATATAACACCAGAGGGACCTATATTTGTATATATATATATATATATATATATATATATATATTTATTTATTTTCATTTATTTATTTATTTTTATTTTTTCCCCCTAGCATTGTTGAAGATGGGGAAGTAGCCGGCCCCTCAGGGGTTCCACCACCCCAACCTCATACTCTGTCCGGTGGTGAACCACCGTGTATACCAGACCCTGATCGACATAAGTGAGTGCTGAATTTTTTGAAAAGTGACAAGGAATGTTTTTTATTTATTTATTTATTTATTTTTTTTTTTTTGTGCCCCAACAGGGGAAGGCATATACATTTGCTAACTTTTTCTCTCTCTCTCTCTCTCTTTTCAGTATCAGCAGAGATGATGTCGATAATACTCCGAGCGGGGGTAGGGCTAGGGATGCAGAGGATGAGGATGAGGATGAGGATAGCTTTTCGTGGATGAGGGATTTGGCTCTGGGGGATTGGTCTGACAGCTAGTCAGTATTTTACCAGAATTTATTTATTTATTTATTTTTATTTTTTTTTCGGCATACGTATCTGTCATTTATGTAACCATTGCTACCTCAAATGAATAAATAATAATAATAATAATAATAACACATCTATGTATTTAATTTTTTGAAAAACCATATTGACAATCACTGAAATGCTTTATTACAAAAGCATGTAGAAGGGCCTCCATAGGAGGTATAGCAGAAAACTTTTTATTAATTTATTTTGACTATATATATATATATATATATATACGCATATATACACATATATATTTTATTTTTATTTTTTATTTTTTTCATAGCTTAAATGAAATACCTCAAGTGGATCAGGGGGCCGAAGGCCAGGTGCTTGACGGGGAGCAGAGAGAAATTTTATTTTTAGACATGCTCTACGAAAAGAATATAATTGGTGCGGGTGTAGATGATATAGTCATGAATGAAAACGATGAACAGGCTGAGGAGGTGGCTGAGGAGGTTGTCGATGAGGGCCTCATTGAACCTCACATGATATTTGATGGCCCCGATTATGTAGTGAATTTCCACCGGCACATTGAAGTTAGGAATATCAAAGACATCGAGTTTGATGGTGGAGTTGCTCGAGAGACGGTGTACAGTGTGCATTTTAATGTAAACTGGGCTGGTGTTAATCTCAGGGACATCATGGGCGGTCTGGAGGAAGTGATCGAAACCATTATTACTCGACTTAATGAGAGCTATAATGCTCAAGACCTCGTCCGGTTTTTCATTCAAAACGAGGCATTTTACAGCCCCCACTCTAGCGGCCTAATACCCCTGCACCAGCTCACCATTTTCAAAATTGTTGAACTCCTGGAAAGTCTGCTGCAGTCTGATGAAGATCTTTTTCTAGATGAGCCTCTAGAGATTCATGTGGGCGTCATTAGAAACCCACTGGTGGCCGGTGTTAGTTCAGGCATTAACTATATCGAAGACCTGCGTAGATTGAAATGCATATGTGAAATTAAAAACACAGACAATTTATGCCTGGCTAGGTCAATAGTGGTCGGCGTGGCCAAGGCAAATCTCGATGCAACTCCCGCGTCTAACAAGCAAGCGCACAATCTCGCTCAGAATGAGTACAAGAGGGTGAACAATGGTAAAAGAAATGCTCAGGCTGTTGAAGCTCAGAGGCTTCACACCACCGCTGGATTTGACCTTGAATATGTACCGGTTTTCACCGATATACCCTCTTTCGAAAGAGTAGCTAACGCACGAGTAGTGGTTTTTGGCCGAGGATCTAGTGTCAGGCCTATCTATGTGGGTGATGACTGTAGGCAGCGTACTATTTATTTATTATATCAGCGCGACCCTCTAGATCCAAAAGCGGTAGGTCACTTTCACACAATAATCAAGGTGCACTGTATCTTTGCAAAGTCGGCCTTTTGCTCAAAATGTTTGACGCCCTATGACAAGAGATATGGACATGCGGGCTGTGACCAGTGCTCATCCTGTAAAGCAGAGTCATGTCCTATCCTGGACATTGAGAAGCACTGCTGTCAAGTATGTAATCGCTTCATGCACTCTGTGGCCTGCAACCAGCGCCATTTAGAAAATGGCACATGTTCAAGTTCCCATCGCTGTAGAGGCTGTGGTGTGTTCTACAAGCCTGGCGATGACCACAAATGCGGTACACGCGAGTGTAAGATTTGCAGAAAGCTGGTCACAGGTGTGCATTTCTGCTACATACGTCAACAAAAACCCAAGGCCGTGTCATGCAAGTATGTCTTCGCCGACTTTGAGGCTGACCCCACTGGCAAATTTCATTTGCCCAACCTGCTTGTGGCCCACTGGGAGTGCTCCTACTGTATCGGGGTGAGTTACCGCGACAATCCGCGCTGCTCACACTGCGGTACTGCATGTGACAAATGCACTGACAATGTCGACCCGAACGCTGCTAGGGGCAATGCTGAGAGAGACGTATGTATGATCGGTGGAGACTGCGGGAAGAGAGGAGTCGCCTTTTTTGGTGACAATGCTGCCACAGACTTCTGTCAATTCTTGTTTAGGCGTGAATTTGAGGGGTACACTCTGCTTTTTCACAATGGCCAGGCTTACGACGCATACTTCATGGCAAAATACATCTTCTGCAGCATGAGGAAGCTCCCTAAAGTCATTTATAGGGGGAGTAAAATTGTTGCTATCGATGCTGGGAAGTTCAGAATCATAGACTCTTTAAACTTCCTGACATTCCCTCTCAGTCAGATGCCCAAGGTGTTTGGGCTGCAGGGTGTTAAAAAAGGGACATTTCCTGTCTTTTTCAACCAGAAGGAAATGTGGGACTACGTCGGCCCCATGCCCCACCCGTACTGCTACAGAGTGAACAGGATGAAGTCAAAAGCCAGAGAAGAGTTCACAGGGTGGTACGTTCAGCAGAGGGGTAAGGTCTTTGACTTCAAGAAAGAGATACTCGCCTATTGCGAGGATGATGTTAACATTCTGCAGGAGAGCTGTAACTCGTTCAGGAGCTGGCTCCTCGGCATAACATCCAGAGAAGAAGTTGTTGATGTTGGTGAGGGAGGCGAGAGAGAGGTCAAACTCATCGGAATTGACCCCTTCCAGTATAACACCCTGGCCAGTGTGTGTATGGCGACTTATCGCCACATGTTCTTGACCGAGAAGTACTCTGTCTCGCTCGAAGATGGTCGCAATGTGGAGGGCTACCTTCAAAATGACCAATTGCAGCTTGTTGACACGGCGGGTGGCTCTGTTGACATGGATAGTGTAGAGATAAAGGGCATGGAATTTGTTTCAACCCCCTTTGCTAGAATGCCTTCGTGCGGGTTTGCAGGACTTGATGCGCACAGCCGAGTATCAATCATTTGGCTAGAGTACGAGGCCCAGAGACACGGAGTGACCATTCTCCATGCACGAAATGGGGGCGAACATCGAGTGATAAACCAAACCAAGGATGGGTGGTTGAAACTGGATTGTGACCATCAGGACACTGTGACAGGGAAAGAGACAGCCTGGGAATTTCTCGGCTGTGTGTACCACGGGTGTAGGAGGTGTTACGGTGGCCCCAACACACCCGCTAATGTCAGGCACCCCCACACAGGCGAAAGCCTGAAATCGCTCTATAAGCGAACAGACGCAAGGCTGGCGTATCTGAGGAGGGAGCTGAACTTCGAAGTTCACCTCATGTGGGAATGCGAATTCACGAACATGCTTACCACGAATGAGAGACTGCGCGAGATCGAAAGAAATTGTGAGCTGCTACCTCGCCTGGATCCACGGGCCGCTTTTTACGGCGGCCGAGTGAATGCAGTGAAGCTGTATCACGAGGCAAAGGAAGGAAAGAGGTTGGGCTATGTGGACATCTGCTCCTTATACCCTATGGTACTGAAGAATGATGTCTTCCCAGTAGGGATACCGGAGGTAATCATTGACCCCCCTCCTCAGGACATTCACAAATACTTTGGTCTCATTCAAGCACGCGTCAGACCTCCTAGAGGACTCTATCACCCCTGCCTCCCCCTACGTTCAGGCGGTAAGCTCCTATTCCCACTCTGCAGCAGGTGTGCACACAATTCATCTCCAGACCCCTGTAAGTGTCCAGACTCTGAGCGTGACTTAGTAGGTACTTGGACGTCTGTTGACCTCGAAGACGCCCTCAGAGTAGGCTATGTGGTAATTAAAGTGTTCGAGGTCTATCACTTCAGGGAAAGGGCCAAGTTTGACAGGTCCCAGGACACTCCGGGGCTGTTTTCGGATTATGTTAACTTATTTCTTAAAGGGAAACAGGAGGCATCGGGGTGGCCTTCTCCGGATATGACTGAAGAGGCAAAAACTGAGTACATTGAGCAGTACGAGTCTGTTGAAGGTATTCGTCTTGACAGACAAAGCATTTCACTCAATCAGGGGAAGAGGGCCACGAATAAACTGCTCCTGAATAGCTTCTGGGGTAAGTTTGGCGAAAATAATAACCACAGAACGCACAAACTCACAGAAACAGGAGCAGACATTTTCAAACTGCTGGTCAACCCATCTATCACTCTCCGAGGTATGCATGTCTTGGACACCAATCGCTGCATGATTGAGTATACGCACTCGGAGGGGTTCCTCCCCGAAATGACGCATGTGAATGTTTTTATTGCGGCTTTCACCACGGCTAATGCAAGGAGCCGTCTTTTCAACGTCCTGCATAGTCTGGGGGAAAGAGTGATCTATTTTGACACCGACAGTGTAGTTTATGAATATACAGAGGGGGACGACAAGCAATATACACCGGACATGGGTGATCACTTAGGTCAGTGGACGAATGAGCTGGGGAGTAACCAGTTCATCTCGCGCTTCGTGAGCAGTGGGCCGAAATCTTACGCATTCTTGACTAATGACGGCGACAAGACAACGAAGCTCAAAGGCTTCACTTTAAACTACGAAGTCAGTCAACTTTTGAACTTCGATAGTATCTGCAAACTGGTGTTGTTCTGGGCTGACCCTGACAACAATCCACTGAGTGATGAAGATGTCGGTGATGAGCAGCCACATGTCGCGGTGCCGTACAGTAAAATAAGGCGTAATAAGTATGAATTTAAGCTTTTTAATAGAGACGAGATCAAAAGGTTCAAAGTGACTTACTCGAAGAGACGCCTCATCCCGGGCACATATGACACTCAACCTTTCGGTTTTTAGGTGAAATTCCTCATTACCACATTATTCGACACTTTACTCCAGCTCCAGCTCCACCAACACTACCTGTCCACCATTTTCCATGTATGACTATATTTTCACAGTAATTACCCTGTTTGCATGTAATTGTTTTCTGTGTCACTCTATATTATGTATATTCTTCAAAAAGCATCAATTTTGACCACTTATTTATTGTGTAGGGTGCATTTCACACCAACTGTATATATTTATTTATTTATTTATTTATATATATATATATATTTATTGTTACTGTCAAGAGAAACCGCAATGAAATGTATTGACATTAATGTGATTCCGATAATAAATTATTGTCTGTTTAAAATATAAATATCATTGAGTTGTTACTATTTACTGAACACTTTAAGGACAGCCACTAAGCACTAAGCACTAAGCACTAAGCACTAAGCACTGCGCACTATGCGCACTATGTACACTATGCACGCTATGTACGCCATGTACGCTATGTACACTATGTACACTATGTACACTATGTACACTAAGCACTTCCAGGCTTTAACGTGTAATGGCACTTTTCACTAGAGAATTATGCTTTGAAATTGGGCCTTTTCACAATGAAAATGGAAATTCACAGGCAACCTTCTTTTTTACCTCATAAAAACAACAGACATGGAATTTTAATCTCAAAAAATTTATTGCAAGCAATGAAGAAAAAAATAAAAATACATTTTACACAGTGTACACACGCACATAGATGTTGCATTGAGTAAATAAGTGCTGGCAGAACATGTTAGCTGGACACCGACTGGGTATTTTGTTTTTGCACAATCTTCATATAACAAAAATCAAGCAGACGAGCTGACAATTCAATAGGAGGTGACAAGGCATATTTAGTGATACTTTCCTTAGACCTCCCAATGCCACCCACATACACAAAAATGTCAAAAACATCACTCATGAAATACAGTCTTTTGTGATTCAGGCGGGCAGCAATTAGTTCGGCAATCTGAACGACATCTTTTTTGGTCACTTTCTCCAGAGCCTCATCGACAACATCTTCAGAAGGAGGTTGCATCATCAGGTCGGTCCATGAATGGCCTGTTTTGCGTAGCACTTCGCTGCTGAAGATGTACTCTAAAATTTCCATTTTAGTGGGACGATGTATGACGAGATCGATAACGTCGTAGCTGTACTTCACACCCTCATCAGGGAGGCCTGCTAAGTAGCCCTTGACACTTTCTTCGCAATCTTCACGAGTGGGGAATAAAGTGTGAGACTTCATTCCACGCTTCTCAACATTCCACTGATAAGCCTTGACTGTTGTAGCCTCCTCGGGATTCAGAGTCTGTCCCTCAGCATCCTTGGGTGGTGTAATGATGACCTGGTGAATTTTCTCCATAGCACCATGTAGTTTTTCGTACTCTTCTTTGCGTAGATTAATAGTCTTGCTGTGGTGGCATTCACCGACATCGGTGAGTTTTTCCTGTTCAGTCTTCGGGTGTAGAAAAGAGACATAGTGCACTGCCTCCTTATCGCCCCTCTGAAACTTGGTGATCATGGCAAACTGCCTCTTGGTAAGCCCCACTTGTTTCGATTCACCATTCAGAAGGGCATTGTAAAGTTCAGTTGATGCCTCCTTCAGCTTCTCAAAGGACTTCTTGGCAATATGGACATTCCTCCATTTGGAGGTGTCACAGCTGTAGCGTGACACTGTGACATATCCTGACTTGTATTGCTGTGCAGCATGAGCTATAACTCTTGTGTGCTCTGACAAACAGAGAGTCATTCCACTGGATCCCTGAGGAGTCTGAGTGTCAAGTTGGCTTGTTGTCATGATGTAGCTTGTGTGGTATATCTTTTTCAGCTCTTGAGAAATGCTTGATGGAAGCTCTGGAGCTCAGCATTTATACCAGGTAGAGTACATTGCCCTCAGAGAAGCCCACCATGCATGGTATGGCATCATGAGTAGTATCCAATCATCGATATCGCTGAGCGACCTTAGGGCACGTCAAGTCAACATCGCACAAGTGATGAGAGCTGGGGCCAATCATAGGACAAGAATGAAACTCATATGCCCGAGGGTTCACTCATCAGCTCCTCCTCCTGGACAACGTCGGAGCGGGGAGCATTATTCCCATTGATGAGGACAAGAGAGCGGTCCACAAATTGCTGTCTCCATTACCGAGAGACAAATTGACTATGCAAGTGATGATGACGATATATAGAATCACAACTTGACAAATAAAAATCACTTCATTTTTCGGTATAGTTTTACCGAATATCTTCCACAGCCTACTGCTAATACTTGTGCTACTCATGGTAGAGTTAATGTCCACATTGTGCTCTATTAATGGATCCTGGAAATGTTCGGTATTTTCAGGTTTAACCTCTGTATGAGCACCTGAGATGTATTTTTCGGTGATATCCTCACCCTCCATGGCTGCAAGGTAGACTAAAATAAAATACCCCATAGCAGGTATATTATTCTTTTTAATTTTCAATAAACATACACTCAGCGCCACCTGTATGCGTAACTGTCTATTAGCACTGAAACACTTAATGATATGCGATATAGCTCATTTTAGTAAACGTTAACTAAACGTCAACGCCTGCGGGTGTGAACATCTATCGACTAAACGTCAATGCCTGAGGGCGATCATGCCCATTGACTCCTTGTAGTGAGCCCGGGGGGCACAACGTAATACCTTTGATCCAACAGAGCTATATAGCCCCGGGGGGCGGCATGATCCTCTGATGCCATAATGGTACTATTGTAGTGATATTTCACTTTTGCAACAATTTTTGGATCTCAGATTATGGTAACAAAATAGAAAAACATCTCACAATGTAGTAGAGTAATATTTTGCCATATACTGTTTCTATTTGAACAGGATACACACAAAACCATGGCAACCTAGAAGAAGAAACTATTGAAAAGGATGGAGATGCAGCGGATGCGGAAAGAGGAGGCTGGGGCGATGTATCCAGGACGAAAATATTTGTTCTGCTATCCCTGTGTACCTCCCAAATATGGTCATCCATGTTCTATTCACTTCTGGCCCCTTTCTTTCCAACTGAGGTGAGGATAGAAGTTCAGGTGTAAGGACAGTAGTTCAGATGTAAGGACAGTAGTTTAGATGTAAGGACAGTAGTTCAGATGTAAGGACAGTAGTTCAAGGATAGTAGCAGAAAACAATTGTACTATTGCCAATCTAGTATAACAATAAATCATGTAGGATTAAAAAATAGACAATAAAATCGTCTTTTTTTTTGTCATAATAAATATGAAGTTTGTCTCTGGGAGACCTCAATACATAAATAACAACAATACAACTTTCACACACAGATACAATACATCACACACACACACAGTACAAGTATCACACACATGCAGACGCATCACAGAAGTACCACACAGACACATGCAAAAAGCTGCATAACAACATACAACATTTGCACACACAATTACAGACGCTAATGCTACTACATAAAAAAGACTTCTTATGCTAGTACAACGTACAAATAGGTATAGGTCAAATAGGTCAAATGAATGTCCATGATTTTTATAACATGGAGCACCATAATTCATGGGGGTATGACTGCCACTGAGGCCTGCCATGCTGACAATTATAATGATTACACTGCCTCTTGTGTATTTGTTCGACCAAAGTATTATGATTAATAAATCTTTTTCTTTTCATTTCAGGCAATAAAGCAAGGGGCAACCAACACAGAGACTGGGTTCATTCTGGGCATATTCCCAGCTCTGGTATTTCTGACATCTCCAATTTATGGAAAATATGTAAGTTTCAAACAAGTTGCAGCATATTTATCAAAACACGACTCATGTAGGCCTATACTTGTTATATTGCTTCATAACTAACAAAATGAACTCTAGAAATATTTCACACTGCATACATTTATCATTTTTCCCTGTTTCACATTTTCAGATAACTGTAATTGGTCCAAAATTCATGTACGTCACTGGGATCTTTGGAACCAGTTCTTGTGCCATACTCTTTGGGTAAGACTTACTTCTGACAAAAGCTGTGTAACACAAATAACTTCAGATGGGTGGCTGAGTGATAAAGGCAGTTACAGTGATATGTGTAAAAGAGTGAAGAAATTCCTGCTTTAGGAGTAAAATGTGTGCATGGTGAGTCATCAGTGATGCATATCCCTATATTTTCTGTTGTGAAATGTGTATGCTGTATGATGACTCATGATAGGCAGCAGGTCTGAAGATGTGTCATAACCGTATAGTGCATTTTACCAGCTAAGTACTCGATCAGTTGAATGAACGTCCTAGATTCACTGATCAGTGGGAAAAATCAGACTGACAGGCTGTGTGACAGCTGCTTCTGGCCCATGATGATTACAGTTATGAGTCACCAAGCTAACATGGGGCGCTTAGGAACGTGACTCATCATGCCCACTTTTCAGTTACCAAAAACAAAAGTCTTCACTCTTAAACATATCACTGTAACGCACTGGCGAGCTATGCTTCAGGTCCCTGTTTTGATTCACAGGCTGGGCACTCCTCATGAGATACATCTCAGCTGGTTGGTTGTTGTTTGCATGAGATGTAAAACTGGTAGTGTCTTGCACACTGGGGCAAAGTAAAAGACCTCACCCATGGGGTAAATGTGTAATACGCTGTTAAGAAAAATCTACTTTCCTGGCAGATGAGATGATACAACACCATGCAAGCAACATTTTCAGATTTTCTAACTTTATTAAAGTTTTTAAACAGGTATTTAAACATTCCATTATTCTTGTCATGTTGCAGATTTCTACAATGGTGTCCACGAGGCACAATCTATGTGGTCATGTGTTTCGTTACTCGGACAGTAGAGGCGCTGGCGTGCTCTGCGGTGTCAACTTCGAATTTGACAATTGCTGCTTCTATGTTTTCAGATAGGATTAGTTCAGTCATGGTAACACATCATTGTTTACAAATACAAATATATTATTGAATTTAATGTGAAACCTCGACTTAAGACCACCACTGGCCAGAAAGCATTCGTTTCTTTGTTTTTCTTTATTTAGCGAATTTTTACTTAACGCCTAATAGTGGAATGTAGTGGAATGTAGTTGAATGGTCAGATCCAAGAAATGGGTGGTGTAAACTGAATGGTTCATGTGGTGGTGAGACGGTCTTGATATATAATGAAAAGAATACAAGGGTACAATATTGGTCCATGAATGGGTGGTCCCAAGATTTAGTGGTCTTGATAGTGAGGTGGTCTTATAATTAAACCAGGTTTTAACACCTTTGCATGGCACATCACAGCCCATTTTTGGCCTGGCGTGTATAGAAATACATTTTTACTTTCTTCTTGGGGAGATATATAGCCCATCCCAGATAGCATTCTAAATCGTATCAACGTCAACGCAATATCGGCGATGTAAAAACGATGTTGTAGCGACGACGACCGCTATAGAATCGACGCTGGCCTGATTTGGAATGCTATCTGGGACGCAGGCAAGTCGTTTTTCCTTTTAATTTTCTGGATTCTCTATTTCAGGGAATTCTACAAGCTTGCAGCTGTGTCGGTCTTATGGCCGGACCTCCTTTGGGTGGAGTTCTATACTCGGTATGTGAGTATAATGTGACTGACTTGGAAAACACTTAACAATCAGTCGCCTTCTTAATATATTCTAATCTGTTGAGAATAAGGCTTCTGCAAGCACAAACACTCACAAAAGATGAATAGACATTGCTTTTCCAACGTATCTAAGTCGACGCCTAGAAACAAATTTGGTGCTCGAGCTTTCTCGATCATGGCACGTCGCCTCTTTGATAAACTACCAGAAGATATCAAGCTGAGGTGTACCAACGATAACTTATTATATATAATTTTTTATTTCTGACAGGCAGGTGGGTTTTATCTCCCCTTTGCTGTCTGTGGTGGTGTGTACATGCTTTGTGGTTTATTAAGCTGGAAAATTCTTCCTTCAATACGAGGTAAAATAATCCAATTTCGAGTACAATATAACATAACAACATTCTATCAACCAAGTTAATTATATTTCTAAGATTTTCATTCTGATATTGTTTTGGACTCACGATACCGTAGCCTCAACATTAAAGAAAAACAAAATTAATATATTTATATTTTTCTTTGTTTTTTGTTATCAATAGTTATTGTCAGTTCATGAATGTATTTTCTGAATATGGAGTGGCATAGTGCTCTCCAGAGGGCTGGGATAATTTTTATATTGTATTTCTGTAATGTTTGCCACTATATGCAATAATTATCAGAATATTTATAATGCATATGTTCATATGTGCTCAAGCTTTTTGAAGCCAGATAAATTTGGTGGTTGACAAAATGCATATACATTGTAGAAAACTAAATACACTTATACCACTGCTCAGAAAATGTCTATCCTTGACTTGAAATATAAATTTCATAATTTCTTTTATATAAATTGAATTTTCGTAAAACAGCTGAAGAGGCTCCTACACCAAGCCCCAGCAGATGGAAATTACTCCGAATACCCATAATTCTACTTGTCGGTTACCTGATGGTGGTCGGTCAGGCGGCCATCGGATTTTGTGATGTGGCTTTAGCCGTTCATGTTAAAAAGGTACTTTCTTAAATAATTTCAATTTATACACATAAAATGTAGTTGAAATACCACAAAGGTAGGTGAATATATGTACCAGTGAATAATCACAAAGGTCATTAATTAAAGAAAACTAAATAACAAACGTTAACATCCAAAGCAATTATAGGAACGATTACACTGCACTACATTGTATATATCTATTATAGAAACAGCTCAGTCTACCTTGCAAAAGAGCAACATAATTATATATTATGTAGATCACCAACTTGCAAACCATCGTATTTTCACTTTTTCTTTCAGTTCCACTTATCCCCTGCAATAGTTGGATTAATCTTTCTCATTCCTTCTGGGGCTGTGATAATATTGGCGCCGCTTTCTGGCTGGCTAGTGGACAAAAATAGGGTAAATCACAACCAACCGAACAAACACACAATCAACATAATATTATACATAAATAAAATGTTTTGTGCCTTTTCATTCTCATACACTTGTAAACCACTGTACTGTTGCCACTTTGAATAGAATAGAATAGAATAGAATAGAATAGAATAGAAAATAAAGGAAAAGAATAGAATAGGATAGAATTTATTGCTTTCTTCCAGGCACATGCCAGACCAATAATAATAGCTGGTTCCACAATTGGAGCTATAGGTTTCTTAGGAGTTGGACCTTCGCCATTAATTTCATCATTTATTCCCGGGTGAGCAATTATTATCTATATCTAATTTTGCAGTTGTTAAGTTGAAATGAATTACATTAATTTTGTCTTTAGGTTTTCTAGAACAGTGTTTCTTTGGAAATGGCAATCTCGCGATTATTTTCACTGTTATTGTTGTTTACTTTATGTGTCAGGTGGCCTCCCAGCAGTCTCCTAGACTTTGGAGGCCTCCGAGTCCTCCCTGCTGGATTTTAAATTTCAAATAATATCATTTTGAATACATGCATATGTGAAATATTCATGAGAAATAAACATTATTGTATTATTGCATAATATAACAATTGAACATGACCTTTAATTTTGTCTTCCAGCGATGTTCTGTGGATAGTGGCTGTGTCTCTTCTTATCTGTGGAGTGGGAATGTCCTGCTTGGTTATCACTTACTCAGAATTTGTTACTGCTACAAAGTAATTAATACTTTACTCATTGAGTACTTTAGACCTGGCCACAGGGAGTAGAAATCCAGTAACTATGGCTGATGTTAACCTGTGCTAAATATAAATACATTTGGTTAAACATAGACAATTAGAATGATTTAGAGACCGGATAAGATTATTATTCGGCGTTAGAGGAGCGGACTGGGTCCGTTGCGGTCCGCATTTTATAGTGCAGCCTCGCTTTCACTAGATCTAAAAATAGCTCAATTGAGCTATAAGATTGTCTGTTGATTTTGCACACAATTCGAATGATTTAACCCATATTCAAATTACTGACCAAGACCTTACCTACAAAGCAAGAGTAGCAACATAATTATAATTGATGAATGTACCAAAGTATATTTGTACTTGAAATACTATACATCAGTACATGAGTAAAGGTGTAATCTGGGATGGGTCTGTACAACCAGTATTATTTTGCATATGTAACGTGTAAAGTTCACAGTAAGACCTAATAAATGATACATTACTAATGATAACCATTATTTTTTTACCTTCAGAGAGAGAAATTTCCCTGAAACAACAGAGGTCAAAGGAATGATTTCTGGGATGTACAACTCACTCAATTCATTAGGGTAATACAGAAATTTCAATTGTCATCAATTCACAGCAATTGCAATTGTCATCAAATTCCTTTATTTTGCACAAAAAAACTATTGTTCCACCATTGTATGATAACATTAATATATACCTGAATGAAGTGTTTATTTCACAATTTTGAACCTATACAGTAAGACTAGTCATAACAAATGATTGGGGAGAAAAAGTAACAAAGCCTACAGGGGGCACTACCACCGTACATAAAAAGACAAGATGACGTCACTACAACATTGCTTGGATGACGTCACAATTAGATGATGTCATCAAACAATACTTATCCAAATATTATCCAGATCACGCACTCTCGTAAGTAGGACACACTATGCATGCTGGGGGCAGTAGGCGGTTTTTTTTTAAAAGGTCTAAATGACATCACGAACAGAGAACAATCGGCAACTATTGAGTGAAATCACACTGGAATATTATGACGTCATTGGTCATTGGACATCGATCCTACGTTCAGATTGCTCAGCTTTTGTTGATGTTGTTAATTGGTGATAATTTGCTTTATTCGCACACTAAGACACTGAAATCATTTGGAAATTATATTTTAATAATTTTAACTGTCAAACTGAAGAAACTATGGACTGGACAGAGCTATTTCAAACTAAATTTATTATCAACTAGGGGCGTTGAAGTTTGCGCCTACTACTCCCAGAATGCTCGGCCTGCCGAGAATTCTGGGGGGAAGTAGGCACAGCGTTTAAAATGTGAAGTACAGGGAGTGACGCTTCTTGGTAATCTTCTTTGACTTATCTTACAGTGTCAGTGACCTCTTGTACTTTGTCTCCCCATTGAGAATGTCCAAAAGTGTTCATTAAAGCTGGGTTTCTGCATCAAAAACTATTGTCAGTTCTTAAATCCAGGGAGCTTATCAGCATTAATATTTTTTTTGTACAAACAGATCTTTCCTAGGCCCAACAGTGGGAGGAGTAATGATGGAACATTTAGGCTTCGATTGGTCATCAACAATTTTTGCTGGAGGATGCATTCTTGCTGTAAGTAGTGGTAGTAGGGCTATTTGTAATTTTCTTAAATATTTCCCATTTATACCATACAAGAGAGCATTTTTATAGAACTCTCTTGTTTGAAAAGGGTGTCTGGCTTAAATGACATATTATTACTCAAAGGAGCAATATAAGTGTTGAACAATATTGGACCTAATTTGCAGCCTTGTGGCACACCGTGCTTCAGCAGTTTATGTAAAGTTAAATTGTCCAATGTAATTTCTGTGTTTATGTTATTCTACTTAAAAGTTGTGCATATTATTTTCAGGCGGGTACGCTTTTACTATACACAGTCATTACAAAATGTGCCAATAGTTGTTCCCATGGAAACAAAGAACAAAATGGTGACGTCACACATGAATCACTCCTTCCAGAAGAATCATCCATAAATCCGGACTAATTGATTTTGTACATTTAAATTATTTGACTTTCGGTTTTATGCACAGTATTTTTGTTAATAAAATCTAATTACATTCAACTTCAAAACATAGTTTATGAAAACCAGAACTGGCTTCCAACCCAGGTAATTAGATGTCAGTTGCAATAGCAAAAATCACATTTCGTAACAATTTCATCTGCACCAGATGTTGGTGTGGTCATTGACAGATGCAGATTTTATACAGCTGACTCCATGAACATAAAACACTGTAAAAAATGGCAAGCTGACTTATTTATAAATCAATTAAAATGAGTGAGATGGTTGCTGAAATTAAATATACTTTTGGTAACCCAAAACTTCCATGATAATTTTGCTTAATAATTCAAGTTAGGTTAATTTCAATATTAGCCCCACATAAATTGTGTCTGCAGGTTGAAACTGTTACCTGTCTCACAACAGAAGAATTATACATTTAAACTAAAATGCTAAAGATGTGGTAATCAATAAATCGGTAGTTATGCATTTCAAATACCCTATTATAAAATAATTACTAAAATTACTGAAAACTCGTCTGAGACTTTTTCCTATTCAAGGCCCCCGTGGGTTTTGAACCTATGCTAAACTCCTACACCCTAGCCTAGTTAAACCTACTTTGCCACCTAACCACATGGGTTTGACCATGACTTGTCTTTGTGTGATGATGGATACAAATAATAATAGCAAAGTTATCCCCTACCTCAATTAAACAATTTGTTACTAGCAAGCCTGCATTCCATTTGGTGTTTATAAATAAAGTCCCTAATACAATATCAATATGCCATATTTTGGAGAATAAATGCTTGTACAATTATGATTGTCTTAAAACTCACCCTCCAGACACTGGGACTAAGGATGACAAAACTTTGCCAAAGGACTTGAACCCACTACCCCTGCATCGACAGGCAGGTGTTTAACTCACTCAGCTATCCGGCCATTGCTCATTGCACTGGACATATCAACTACTACAAATGGTCACTTCAAGCGGTAATAATTTATCTAGATCAAAAATAACACTTCAACTGCATTAAATGCCAAAATGAAGTGGAGAATCTCCACTCTTGGAATAGAAGCTAGGTCGTCTTACATAGGAAGCCGGCATGCTCACCATTACACCATGAAGCCACTGGTCAGTGGGAATATCATTTTTTTTCTTGTTTCAAGTTAATAGATAACTAAAAACTTCAAGTTGATTCAGGTTATGTATTTCAGCTAAAACTTAAGAGATAATAATGGAGCATTTTAAGCCATTACAACAAAAAGTTGTACATATATTAACCAAAAGTATTCAGTTTGAGCTACAACAGATCTATATTTTTATATCCAACATTATCTGAGATAACACAGCAATCTGAGTTGCTTTAACACAAACTGAAAAGATGTCTGTTCGATCTAAATTTTTAAGCTTTCAAAACTCAAATCTACATCAGTCACTGGTTCAGCTCAATATATTTAGTTAACTCGCTCAAATTGTTTTGCAGTGCAGTTCTGACCTTCCGTTTTATCTGCAACCAACATTTATATAACAGCAAAAGTTTGGGGTGGATTGTGGGGTTCTAATGGGGCCAAATTTGATAAGATGTAATCCAAATAGAGTGTCAGGACTCCAGAGCTTGTTAATCCACCCCATGCAAAAGGGCATTGGTTCAAACCCCAGTCGGGGTAGGTAGAGCCCAATGTTGGCACACTTCTAGGTATGACATTTGATATGTTTTTTAATCCCTGGATTGGGCTTATGTTCTGATGCATTTTACACACAAATAATCACAAATTATATTCAGAATCATAACCAGCGGATGTTTTTAACTGTATTTGGTCCGATTCACAAACAAGTGTCATACAAGATTTTTGATGTGTCATTCAACATTTTTTGAAAGTTCCCCGGGCAAGATTAGCCAAACAGGCGAGGCCTCCTTGCGTCAGAGTTCGCAGAATGAGGGCCATGCAGCAGTTTTTATATATTTTTGTGGTATTCACTGAATGAGTTAGTCATCGCCGATAAAAACCTAATTACTTATTTTCAATGATGTGAAATGGTGATAGCAGGCACTGAGGTGCGTATATTGTCCAAACATTTGTCGTTGTATTAGTGCAACTGTCTAGCCAATTAGCTATTGGAGCGCACAGTATTTTTTATTTATTTATTTATTTTTTTTTAAATATATTTTGACAGCAACACATTGTCAGCAATACAACTGTTTTTCAAATGGTGCTGTTATAAAAAAGTGATACATAAAAATAAAAATATAGTTAAAAACAAATTATACAATAAATACATAAATAGCTAAAAATGTGTAAGTACAAAAGTTTTGACATTCCGTTTAAAATCATAGACATCAGCTAAAACATTTAAAAGAATTAGGAAGGCCATTCCATAAAATAGTACCATTGTAGTTAAAAGAACAGTAATAGTATACAGAGTTTTTGGATACCTCAGCCACTACTTACAAAGAAATGAAAGGGTAAGTCAGATCCTGTGGAGAATATTGATAGCTAATAAAAGCCAAAAGGTCCTTCAGGGAGTCAGCCATATAAAATCTGGATCTGACAGTTACCAAACAACAAAATAAGTTCTACATGTGAGGTCCCAAAGAAAATGTTAAGCAGGTTTGAAATAATGTTCCCTGAAGAAGGTTTGAACCCATGCAGTCAAAGCATTCTATACAATAAATGCAACTGTCTAGTCAATTACGTCACAGTATTTACCAGGAAATTTCCACTGGGGTCCATGCTTACTGAAAACTTACATTTTATTTGAGATATTCTTCTTTGTCATTAATGAAATTTGTGCATTATACAAAGATAGTCTTGGGTATCATTCCAAGCACAATGCCACTTAAGCTTACAAGTAAATATTTAGTAACATAACTCTCCGATCTAATGATGCCCTTATATACATGTATTGCAATTTTAGTTATTTGGATGATATTGATACATTTTAGTTATATATGGACGATATCGATCAATTTTTAAGTATTTGCAATAACTTCCAAAAGTATCTTGGTCAGTTTTTGGTTGAAACAATGCAGAAAAGAACAAATAGATTGTATAATTAATGTCTGTCAGCTTAATGTAAACCTAATGTGACTAATAGGCCCGGGTGGCTTGTATTATTGTATATAATGTTCGGTTTTTGTAACTCTGCCACATGTAACATTAATAAAGACTTTCCTTTCTTCCTATAATGATATCTCGATGCAAATAGTTTTCTAACCTAATGATATTCCAGCAAATAAGTATCGGTGAATGGGAAAGTGGAATATAGTCTTACTAGGATATGGGGTCAATTGTCATTTGAAAGTAATGCATATTTAAGATGAAATGGCCATGCTCTTTCCCATACTCCTCTGTGAATATCTAATTTCCAGGGGTATCCCTGATTCATTTCCTTGGTATCCAACATGATTTACATATAGCCAAACTAATGATTCGTGTGGAGTCACTGGGTCCAAGTTCGATTCCTGGTCGAGCCTAAGTTGGATGGCTGTTTCATCCTTCATCTCATTGCCATGGTCCCTGCCTGTCCTAATTAGCCCACCAGGTGCAGAAATACAGGACGTAAAACCCTAATCCACCCACCTTCCACCTACACTTTTCGTGTGGTTTTAACATGTTCTCTGGAAAGTGACGGAGTGAATTGCAAATTCAAAGAACAAATATATATATGCAAAGGGTATTTGTTGATATGCAGAAAAATGTGAATCAGTATGTGCCTTTGTGAAATGCATTCTCTCAAATTCATTTTCTCATTGAATCGTGTATTTTTCGTTCATTTGCACAAGGTCAGTGACCTTTTAAATGACTTCACTTAAATACCAGGGTTAGGCGATGACCAAATATCATTATGCAGTACATATAATGTCATGCACCCAATGCCATTATGTGTAACTTTTGGCACCAAACAAGTAAAATATACAAAGAAATAAACAATGACATGAAACAGTGGGAAAAATAATAGCCTAAATATATATTTTTTTTAATCTACAAATATCATTTGTAGCACCTTTTCCAAATATGCTGACTGCCAATTACAATGTATGTACATCGGTTAATATTGTCTTCATAATATTTTTGGCTATTAAGAGGCCATTATGACGTCATGCTTTTTGCTAAGTGTTTTGTTACGTCTTTACCAACTGTGATAAAAAGCATGTGATATAAATGCATTTAAAGATAGTATAAACTCATGGGCAGGCACCAATGGTAACTGAATATTGCTTAAATTGTTCAATTTTAAGATTTTTTTTTTTGTTACCTGCTTTATGATTTTATGGGTCTCTTATGATTGTACACCATGTTTTAATGTCCTATTAATGTTCTCATTACCCTATGTGTTAGATCATTTGTTATGGTTAAAGATTAAACTTTAAATTGAAAAGTGTATATTATTATGTTGTTATTTTATTGTAACAAATCTTTATTGTAGCTGGAACCTAGTCGTAGTAAATACTTTTCTTTTATTCTTTAATTGTTACTGCATGTCTTTTACTTTGCATTTTCTGTTAACATTGTGACACATAATATTATGTCATGAATGACAGGAAGCTGTCAAATAAAAGATAGATATCATGTCACCTCTCATTGTACATACCATTTCTCTTTGGTCATGTCGGTGAAAGCACTTGTGCTTGTGTGCTCTGTGTTTTGTACATTTATCCGACTTTAAATCAATCCTCATCTCATCTCTCATCTCTCATCTCTCATCTCTCATCTCTCATCTCTCATCTCTCATCTCTCATTTCCTCTCCTCTCCTCTCCTCTCCTCTCCTCTCCTCTCCTCTCCTCTCCTCTCCTCTCCTCTCCTCTCCTCTCCTCTCCTCTCCTCTCCTCTCCTCTCCTCTCCTCTCCTCTCCTCTCCTCTCCTCTCCTCTTCTCTTCTCTTCTCTTAAGGCTCTGTTTAAGTGAGTTAAAGGGCAGTAGGTAATAGTTATATCCGAATAGGAGGGATTTAACTAGGCTAAATGTTAGTCAACTCCCGACTGTGAGGGATATAACTAACTTTTATACTCCACCTAGATAGTTTACCTATTGTTCTGAGCAGGATATAGCCAAACGAAAATGTTAGTTAACTCCCTCCTGACTACAAACTGAACTTTAATTGCTTAGTAAAAGTAGTTATACAAATCAAACTCTCAAAAAAATGTATTTAGTAAATATGTTTAGTGGAGTTTAAGTTAGTTATATCCCCATAGTCGGGAATTAACTAACATTTTTATTGCTTATTCGGGATATAACTATTGCATACTCCATTAGGCATATTTACTAATTTGTTTGTTTTTACTGCCTTTGTTACGCAAAACAAATTCAGTTTGCACTCAGGAGGGAGTTAACTAACATCTTCAGGAGTTGTAAAATGTCTTCAGTAGAAGGTCCTTAAATCCTATCAGTAATTATTATTACAAAGTTCATATTCCTACCTGTATTACTATCATAGATGATTATAATTTAGATTTATAGTAGTTGGTTGTATTTACAGTTGTATCATGTTCTCTCCGTTATACTTTCTTTTATTCAGAATAGAACAATACCATTTGTATGAAGACCTTCGTGGTCATGAGGTGTAAATCACATTAATATAGCCTAGGGCTGTACAAGCAGTGCCAAATAGGACTGCACAGAGGTGAAATGTACAAACATAAACACTTTGAAGTTTGCACAATACAATACTTGATTACAGGATAGAATGGTCACTGCATATACAATCAACGTTAGAAATAAATAATAACAAAAGTGGTAAATAATTTATGGGTCATTGTTCTACTTATTATTCACGTGTCCTAATATAACGTAATTACTAGTTAAATGCATTATCGAGGTATGTGTAAAGTAAAGCTGAGGTGTAGAACTAATTTACAATGTTTTAATTAATGACTCAATGCTACTGGGTCTGAAGTTTCGTCAGCTTATAAGACCAGCTGCAAGAGATATAATGATGAGATGATATGACGATGTCTTATACTTGTCCCAGCAGAGACATTAGACGTAGAGTGGGATTTGTACATGGGACCTTCAGAGGAGACGTCCACTGTTCAATGTAATAGCAGGCGGGTGCCTTAAAGAAAAACTTCACCTTTCAAAATCAAAAGTTTCATTCCATCCTGGAACAATTCCAGTTTTTCTTTCAATGGAAGTATAATTGACATCAATCAATCAATAAATATATCAATATATCTCTATCTATCCACCTATCTATCTATTTATCTAACTGTCTATCTAACTATCTATCTAACTATCTACCTATCTACATACCTATCTACGTTTCTACCTATTCCTACCTATCCCTACCTATCCCTACCTACCCCTACCTACCTCCCTACCTCCATATACCTACCTACCTACCTACCTACCTACCTATCCCATACAACTAAACGGTATTTCCATACAAGTTGTTGCCAGAGGCCCTATTAGTATTACCGTTGTAGTGTTAAACTCAACCGCAAGATGGCAATACTCACTTCCGGTTGAAACGGGGTCAGGAATGTCTTTAATCTTTTGGGGTTCCGGGAAAAGCATTTTACAAGAAATTACGAAATGTCCAATATAAATTATATGTATCATGCATATGAATCTTGGTTGGAAAAATTAGTCATGAATTACAATGATACTTGTAATCTCCAATTCAAGTATAACAGCCTAATTAAATCAGATAATATGCTAGTTTCAGCATTCCGGAAAACCGCATTAACAAAAAATCTCAGGACTTACTATATATATATATATTGAGTAATTCAATAGATTCAGTTTGGTTTATCCAATATAATCATATTGAGTAATGACGCCTTATTGACCTATTAATTTGACAGTAACGTCTGACTCACACAGTTTAAAGACAATTCTCTAAATGTCACTATTAAGGCTAGTAAATGTTGCACCAAATTAAGGGTGATCGAGGTTGCACATGTATAATCTTGCCCTGCTTTAAGAACACTTCATATGTGAGAATACCTCGTAATTAAGACCACAATTTAAATTAAATTTACTCTTTCCTTATAATGAAACACTTCTATAACGACAAATTTGCCATTTAAGGTATCCAATGATATCTTAGCAACAAATATTATATTGAGCGAATAAATGTGTTTATAAATATAACATAAAAGGCAATTTACTCACTAATGAAACACTTATGCAATGTAACTGAATTCATTATTAATACAACTTAAAAATTAATACCAGTAAATTGCATCACAGGTATAAAGTCTTTAAAGCAGGATAAAACATCATTCTGTATTAATCTTTTAGAATATGTTCACCTGCCTTCCACACATATTATTCATTTTCAAAATAATGTGGGTGGAGTTTTGGAAAAACTGCCAAATGTGACTATGCATATTCATAATGATTACGTCATTATTAAACTATGATTAAATCCTATATAGAACAACCCCCCCCCCCCCCCCTCCTCCCCTTCCCATTGCAATCTAAGAATTACTCACACGGCCACTTAGGTCAATCTGGAATAAAACCGTTATAAACGGTTCAGATAAGAGCATAATTGACAAACAGATAACAACAAAACTTACAAGAAATGGGTTTATTGATTCACTTGTAAGGGAATCCCTATTTAAGAACACTTCAGTATTTAGATAATTTTACAATTAATAATACTTAAATTTGAACAAATACTATCTTTTTATATTGTACAGTGTTCCTAACATCACATCAAAATTAAGACTAGTAAATATCTTAGTATTTTTTGCATACAATTGTTCTGAAATTATTAATAGCTATGTTTAGCTGTATACTAATGTCCCAAAAGAGTATATATGGCCACTACATGATCATAGGCTCTATTCAGTATCCATGATCATTCTATAGGATAGGTTGGACCTGAATAGGTGAGACTTTTTTTATCTTTAGCTGTGAATGTTTACAAATATACATGCATTTTACTATAGTGCTTGGCTTATTTCTTTGTTGTTTTACCATCTAAATATTTTTTATAATATTCATGGTAGGCATTTGGAAGCCACATGTATTTAGATTAATTATGATTAAAACGCTATCACACAATTCAATCACATAATAATATATTTTTGCTAGATCGAGTTACCAAAAATAATGGCTTGGCTTGGAAAAGGTATCACTTTACATACCTGTTCAAACACTTGCACATACAGTGTGAACAAGAAATACTGAGTCACCTTAAAACAATCATTCTGCATATTTGGGAAATATATTTGACATTTATTTAAATTGTAAGCAATAATAAATAAATGTTTAATAAGCGGATAGGACTAGGATATTTCTGAGGCAGGTTTATATCACACATTAAAGAATATAATAAAGATGTTTTTAATTTAGCAATACTGTCATCTCTTGATCACAATTAGGCTAGGTCATCTTATACTTTCAAGGTCACTGTAGACCCGGCCTCTATTTTGCACCCGGCTTATAATCGGTATGATACAGTAAAAGAGTTTTATCAAGGTGAAGTTTGATAACTTGACATTTTTTGTGTATGTATACCAGGAAATTATGAATAATATCATTTGGTCTGTAAATGATTATAAGGTATTTGATTGCTTCCCAAACAAGCTCCCGTACTTTGAGTAGGAAGCACTTGAATTTGTTTGTTTGTCAATTCTTAGAACAAAATGAATTTGTATCTACACTTAAGATAGGAAGAACAGAGGAAATACAAAAAGCATAGATAGACTAAACACCGTGACAGAAAATCATTTTATGCTATGTTGCTAAAATTAGTCTACATCCAAAACATCATAGGTAAACAGTTTTGACATCAAATATGTCACGGATAAATAAACATACGCAATATATACTGTTCAGCAAGCAATGATAGTTTTGGGAGAATTGGATATTACCAGATGTTAGGATAAGCTTTCACCGGATGCTAGGGAATGGAAATGTGTAATAAAAAAGATACAATTTTCGTGCTGGGAGGGGGTGGGTCACATTTATGTAGAAATATGAACATGAAAATGGTTAAGCATGATTCTGAGCATGATTAAGCAAATATGACATTTACTGCTAAATATTTAAATTGTCCAAATTTCCAGATTTTAATACACAAACTATTTAGATGCCCCGAAAGAACCAAAATTGTTTTGTAGAAACTAAAATTTGGCTCTTAAAATGAAAAAAAAAAAATATATATATACATATAATGATTAAAAAAATTCAAATATTATGAAAATGAAACTTTGACCTAAGTGTAAATGTTACTGGTCTTTTTAGTGAGGCAGTCTTAATATAAGCCACAATACAATGGTAACAATAGTGTGGTCTAAAAGGTGGGTGGTTTTAATAGGGAGGTGGTCTTAATAGTGTGGTGGTCTTAATAGTGTGGTGGTCTTAATAGTGAAGTGGTCTTAATAGTGAGGTGGTCCTAATGGTGAAGTGGTCTTAATAGAGAGGTGGTCTTAATAGAGAGGGGTCTTTCTATTGAGATACTGTTAGTAGTGAGGTGGTCTTAATGGTGAGGGGGTCCTAATAGTGAAGTGGTTTTAATAGTGAGGTGATCTTAATAGTGAGGTGGTCTTAATAGTGAAGTGGTTTTAATAGTGAAGTGGTCTTAATAGTGACGTGGTCTTAATATAGGGGTGGTTTTAATAGTGATGTGGTCTTAATAGTGGAGTGGTCTTAATAGTGATGTGGTCTTAATAGTGGGGTGGTCTTAATAGTGAAGTGGTCTTAAAAGTGAAGTGGTCTTAATAGTGAAGTGGTCTTGAGAGTGAGGTGGTCTTAATAGTGAAGTGGTCTTAATAGTGAAGTGGTCTTAATAGTGAGGTGGTCTTAATAGTGAGGTGGTCTTAATAGTGGTGTTAATAGTGAAGTGGTTTTAATAGTGAAGTGGTCTTAATAGTGACGTGGTCTTAATAGTGAGGTGGTCTTAATATAGAGGTGGTTTTAATAGTGATGTGTTCTTAATAGTGGGGTGGTCTTAATAGTGAAGTGGTCTTAATAGTGAAGTGGTTTTAATAGTGAAGTGGTCTTAACAGTGAGATGGTCTTAAATCTGAGTAGCGCCTACAACTTTACAATTGTATAACACTTAGTACTATTTGCAAACTGCATGCCCACACTAAGGCAACACACTTTTTTTTCTTTTTTCTTTTTTTTTGGCAGGCACTGAGTGTCATAATTATGGCGCAGTTGTGACTTGGTCGTCACAAGGGATTTCAACATACAGCAAGCAACATCACTTTCACCATGGACTGGACCGCTCCTGGATTTGTATTGAATGTTCTCATCACCATATCACTACAGGGCTCAGGTAGGGTCATTTAAGAGCATCATTATAGTACAGTTATTATTATGCTATATGTCATGTATACATAATTAATAAAGACCTGATGAAATTAGCTAATATAATCAACGTGGCAATATTGATTGTTGATTTGGCAATGTTTAAATAGGCCTGTATTATTTGATGATATTACTCATATTATTCAATAATTTACTACTATCATATTAGATGGAAAATGAAATACTACACTAAAGACAGCAGAATAAAAATTCACACTTTAGTTTTGATTCTACCCACTTAATCAGTCTAGTATATCTTTGACACACTAAGCCTTCCATAAATTACTATTTTTAATCTTAGATAAACTTTATTGACATACTTAAATGTACAATATAACAATAATGTGTCTCAAATTGTTTGATGGTAAACAAACTTATACATACTGACAATAAATGAATTTTACCTTTAATGTAAAAAAAAAAATGTATTTTTTTCACCTTTTAAAACAGTGCTAACGTCGCAATAGAATAACGAAATCATTTATATATTTATTGTATAAATCATAACAAATATTTCTACCTTTCTCCGCAGCCAAAACGCAGGACTGTATATTGAATCCAAAACTGCCTGGGGGCAGGTTACGCGGATGCCTGGTGAGTGTAATGTATTCATTATTCATTACAATATATGTGTGTTAGTGACGTGTCCGAGTGGATAAGGTGTTAGACTAGTACGCGCAAGGTCGTGGTTTCAATCCCAGCCACGGCATGGAGGAACTGAGCAGATCCTCCTTGAACCACTGCTTCACTCCACCCAGGTGTAAATAGGTACTTGTCTATAGGCAGTTAATTTGTAGAGTGCTTAGCCTGTGTGCCTGACTATGGCTGCACTGCTGTATACTCTTGGGATTTGAGAAAGGCTCATGCTTGATCAGGCTTGCCAAGGGTGTAATTGTGTAAATAAATACATTTATATCTTACATTTATAATAATTTATCATTACTATATGAATAGAGTACTACTTGATCTGAGGTCATTTTAAAGGCAGATAATGATATAGTCCAAATTGGGGGTCTTATTGACGCGGTGGTCTTAATTGTTAAGTGGTCTGAAAGCGAGGTCCTGTTTTATTCATTAGAAATACAGTAGCGCTTTGTCACAATACCTCTTTTGTTATAAAAAGTTCTGGTCATAATAGTGAGGTGGTCTTAATGGTTAGGTCAATAAAATAATGTATAACATTGTAATTAAACAATCTTTAAAAATCACTTATTTCAGAGCAAATCATGCCTAGACACCTTTCAGGGCCTCATATGGCCCACCAGCTGCATTTGTAAGTCTAAATGTGAAGTGACAGAAGAACAGAGCAAACAAATGGAAATAGGAGACAGACAAGCACTTTTACTTCCGGTAACACAGAGTATGGAACAACTAATTAGGAACATGCGCATTATGCTTAATATGGGTAAGTTTATATATTATAATATATATATTATAATTACACTGTCAACAATTATTTTATGACCACAGCAACATGTAATCCTAGATGATGGTGGGTGGGTGGATTAGGGCTTTACGTCCTGTATTTCTGCACCCGATGGGCTAATTAGGACAGGCAGGGACCATGGCAATGAGACGAAGGATGAAACAGCCATCCAACATAGGCTCGACCAGGAATTGAACCCGGGACCCAGTGGTTGGAAGCCCAGCGCGCTACCACTGAGCTAGGCCCCCACCCTCCTATTATTCCTAGATGATATGGCAGTGCTGAATCCAAATGTGAAGTGAGATTTCTCTGCCATGTCAGGATTTTAAATTATGCTTGTTACAAAAAAATATATATCAAAATCAGATATTTTCAAGATGCTGTGACTTGTGATATCTTAATGAAACCTAATAACATTACTATATAAGAAATAATTTAAAATAATAGTTTACCAACTTTGCGAGTTGGCAGGTGTGTGTGTGTGATTAGGGCTTTACGTCCTGTATTTCTGCACCAGTTGGGCTAATTAGGACAGGCAGAGACCATGGCAATGAGACGAAGGATAAAACAGCCATCCAACATAGGCTCGACCAGGCATTGAACCCGGGAGCCAGCGGTTGGAGAGTTGGCAGCACTAGCTATTCATAAAGCTTTCAACTGCTTTGTGCCATTTTTTCTGGGCGATTACACGCAGAATGTTATGTAAATTTGTATATGAATGATATATTCCATGATATAAATGGCAATATAGATATTATCTTAATATGTGGCCACAGTGATCTTTATTACATCCAATCATAACGATCGGAACACTTCATAACTTCATAAACTTTTTCAGTATATTTATCTTAAAAAAAGTTCCGTTTTATTGCAGAAAGAGATGCATGTGCGAGAGCAGAATGTAATCAAATGTGTCAATACACATTTGGGTCTTACCAGTGTGCCTGTAGGAATGGGTATTCTCTGGCAGATGATGGGAAGACATGCTATGGTAGGTGAAATACAGCTTAAATCAATGTGGCCGTTTTTAATGGTCCTATGCATGAATATTTTGAGTAATAGATAGATAGATATTTTGGACAATGTTAATTAATACCATATTAAATGCAATATATATATAGAATGTATTTTGACGCTCTGCTCCTTTAAACGTAATATAAAACATAAACACACATGAATTAATTTTTGTAAATATATACAATTATTTATACACAAGTCATTCAGATATTGAATATACTAAAGCTGCACATACAAATATGTAAAAAAAATAAAAAATTAATTTGTCTGTGTGTCTGTCCAATCAAGTGAATTTGCATCAAATATAACATAATTAGCAAAACACCTAAAATTGCTAAAAATATGGGTTGACTGTAAACAAATTTATTATATTTTTTATTTACTGAAAAAAGACTTTATCATATAATGACAATGTGTTATGGATTACTCAATACAATTTTGGTATTTATTTCTACAATGACAATCATTGGGTGCAGTATAATAATCACATGAATAATGACTGCGATGCCACAGGACTACATCAACAATCATGTAGTCCTTGTATATTTGTCCCAGTTAAGTTTAATACTGTTTTCAGTACTTTAACCCCCCACAAAAAACGTGTTTTTAATTCTTGATTTAATTTAATACTTTTTTTAAGCTAAAAAGCAAATATATTTGAAAAAGTATAGACAAATAATCAAAACAAATAATACCTATAGGAATATTTAATTTTAA
Source organism: Alitta virens (assembly GCA_932294295.1). Classification (NCBI taxonomy): domain Eukaryota; kingdom Metazoa; phylum Annelida; class Polychaeta; order Phyllodocida; family Nereididae; genus Alitta; species Alitta virens. Next base: position 32,041,852 of record OW028583.1, on the reverse strand, counting down.
AATCAAAAGCAAGGCATGTTATTTACAGCACTAACTTCATAAAATGTGAAATAGGTAAATAAATAATTATTAGATGAAGAAATTATTTTAAAGTCAAATTGTGAAGTACTTACGTTTTCAAAAGCTCTTCAATGGTCAAATAATTTAATGACCCAAACAAAAATATATTAAGAGGGATTAAGTGAGCTGTAAAAATGTTTAAACAGCATTGTCCGACTTAATAAAGATTTGATACACTTAAGTAAGTAGTATAATAGACAGTCTAGTAATTAATTAAGGCAATGACCGAACACTTTAAAATGACTCACTTAACCTTATTCTTTGAAATAAAAATGCTTCAATAATCCATTTTATGAAGAAAAAAAACTAATAAGAAATAAAAAATGAAATAAAAATATGGAAATGTGTATAAAAAATATATATATTAAAAAATAGAGCAAAAAATATATAAACAATTTCATATACACTGCAACAGGAAAAAAATAAAATAAAAAATCTTTATGAATTTGAAATGACTGTTTACTAAACTGTTGCCATCAATTAATTAATTTTCAGTTATATTTTAATTAAAGTCTTATAATAGGTATTTTAAAATTGTTGTGAACGTGGTTTATCAAACTGAAACTAAATAAGAAATTAAATTTGAATTTATATTACTGTTATTTCTTAGTTAAAAATTAGTACATGAAAAAACTCTTGTAAATTTATTTGTAAATTTATATAATCTGATCTTTGGTTTTTACTCTTGTTTTATTTATTTATTTTATTCAGATACGAACGAGTGCATCTTAAACAGTCATGACTGCAGCCAACAATGCATAAACACGGTGGGGTCATACAGATGCGGCTGTTCAAGCCCAGCCTTTCGCATTGCCTCTGACGGGAAAGGATGTTTAGGTAAATTCCAACCCCTTATATTATTGTGTTTTATATGTCCACTGAGAAATTACTGCGAATAGATTCAATGTAGGAGAAGTACACAATACAAAAAATAAATAAAATAGGTTTAATTAAATTTTTTTTTGTAAGTTTTTTTAATGATATTTTTACTGAGTACTTGCATTTAAAGACAAACAAATAAAAATAAAAAAGACCAAGATTTCGAAAAGAAATGCAATAAATGAGTTTAAAAAAACAAAAAAATAGAATTAAAACATCGACAGATCATCCGCTAAAATAAATGAGATAAAATGCGGAACCTTGTATCTTGCCACATAATAAATACAGTGGTTTGACAATAAACATAAACAGGACATTGAATATCACATGCAATCACATGCATAGCACATGCAGTCACCACACACAGATGCATGCGCTAATTGCCCCATGGCTCATTGAGTTGATAGTCATCAAAATTATGGTCATGAATAATATTACATAAGCATGAGCAACAAAAATTCCAAATTAATACGAGCTCAAAGAATGAGTCAAGTTGCAACAATCGCTAACCAGAAAATACAGGATTCATAGAACTTCAGTGAAACCAATCTATTTGAAAATTCTGGCATCCTGAAAAGTCCTTTATAGTCCCTGAGAGATACCTGTGCATTTTGACAGTCATTCTTGTAGCAACAATCCCGAAACATGTGTACTGCATCAACAGAAAGTCCAGTAGAAATCTTCAATAATGAGCCATGGTCTCCCCTCTTCCCAAACCAGCCACCAATCCCTCATTACATTCAACATTTCCAAATTGCAGAATGATTCCAACTCATGACATCACATGACATTTTCTTGTGTCACAAAATTTCTTAAGAGTGTTCCCCTATTTCAGAGTTTTTCATAAATTGTTAATAGTTTTATAGTTTTCGCTGATTTCTTGAGTGGCTACCCAGATAGCATTCCAAATCGTATCGACGTCGGTGCGATGTTGGCGACACCAAAGCGATGTAGAAACGACGCTGGCTCGATTTGGAATGCTATCTGGTAGGAAGTAGCAGTAACCCTGATGGAACTTGCTAAGGTTTTACGATTGTTCATATATGTTATGTTATGTTAAAAATTTCAGAATCTTTGTAACTTTTCAGATGTGAACGAATGCATAACGGGCCAGCATACATGCACAGGAGAAACGCAATGCGTGAATACTGTCGGATCATATCGGTGTTTGTGTCCAAGAGGACTTCGACCAAGTCGAGATGGAACTAGATGTTTTGGTAAGATTCAAATCGATTTTAATTTATTTTCAAAAAAGTCAATCAGTCAAAGACATAATTACAGCCATGATCATAAGTTTTAGGACACTTGCTACAGACGGTGCTTATCGCCATTATTGATCTTGTATGATGGATTGCCCCCACCTTTTTTCTTTCTGTCTGTCTGTGCATTGTCTTTATTGACACCATATCTTCAGATCTATTGATGCTACATGGCCAAATGTGCGTTTTCCATGAGAAGGATAAACGCATGGAAAACGCATGGTTTTGAGGTAATTATAATGAGGCAAAAACCATGCGTTTTCCATGCGTTCATCAAAATGCATGAAAAACACACGTGGCACAATTGGCCATGTAGGTTGATGACACTGCAGGGATAATACCTTACTATATTAATGCACCCCAGGTGTCAGGCCATATTGTAACCATAATTATTTCTCTTTACATTTCTCTTTTCATTTTAATGGTTTTACTGACGGTTGCAATAAATACTTGAACTTGAAAAATATATATATATTGGAAGACCTTGTGAAAAGACATCACCCAGATGGATACTTGTATGACTTGATATGTATTTTTGTCCATTATATCATTTTCTGCCCAATATATAACTTTGTTTGAACGACACACCATCCACTACTGCTAATATTCTCCACATTATTCAACATAAAATTCAGCTGTCCAACATAATACTGCTGTACAACATACACCCATGTTGATGCTGGATGACAATGAAGCATTCTGATTGAGTCACAGCAGTGGAGTCGAGAATAATATAATGTAATGATATTTATAGTTTGTTTTTATTATAACATGAGGGTGGGTGTGTGTGTGATTGGGGCTTTACGTCCTGTATTTCTGCACCGGATGGGCTAATTAGGACAGGCGGAGACCATGGCAATGAGGCAATTAGATGAAACAGCCATCCAACTTAGGCTCGACCGGGCGAACCCGGGACCCAGCGGTTGGAAGCCCAGCGCGCTACCTCTAAGCTAGGCCCCTGCCCCTATTATAGCATGCAAAACCACATCTTTCTTAACAGATTTAATATCTAATTTCAGATATAAATGAATGCATTATCGGGGCCCATGGATGTGAGCACCAATGCTTGAATATTGTTGGATCTTACAGATGCAGATGCAATTCTGATTTTGAACTTTTAAGTGATGGCAGAAGTTGCAGTAAGTACATTTTACTATTAAAGCAAATCCCTGTATAAAGATAGCCAAGCGAGTGTGGCCCTCATTTGCGTCCGAGTTCGCAGAATGAGGGCCTTGCAGCAGTCTTTATATTTTTTCGCCGGATTATATGTGCACCCGATTGTACAGCCTTCCTACCTACCTAAATCTATTTTATACTGATAAATAATGAGTGCCCACACTATTGCTAGTCTTGACATGGTGTTATTTTTCCACAATCAGCATTTTCATGCAATGAATCGGCAATTTCAACTTCTGCTTCTTAAAAATTGTTAATGTTATCACTGAATGAACTAGTCATCACCGAGAAAAAACCTAATTACTCATTTTCAATGATATGAACTGATGATAGTTGGCACTGATCCGTGTATACTGTCCAGACAATATTTATTCAACCCGTTGCAAAATACCACGAAAAATGACAGGACTGCTGCCAGGCTAGTATAAAGGCTACCTCACCACTTGATCACCTCACCGTTATTATCTTTTATAAACAAATTTTAAGACCCATCACGATTAACACCGATAAGTTAACCAGTAAAGTTTTCGCAAAGGGTGGTCTATTTAAAAGCAAGATTCCTGTGTTATATATCACAATTAATTGAGTATTTTTTATGGTATTTGGTTGGAGTTTAGCCAAGCACAGCACTCGACTGAATCTCAGCCTTAGTGATTATTTATTTTCTTTTTTGCAAATAAACTTTATTGTACATTATTACCACAATTTTCAGTTACTGTATGAAATACATCCAAGGTAATGGAGATTGATATCAATGTTATGATCCCAGACAGTTGGTTATTAATACAGGTCACTTTCACTACAGTAGCACAGTTCAAATATACTTGGCTGATGCCCTAGTGTTCAATTAAATTTTTTTGTAAACTTATATGTATCATACACACCGATAGGTGTCAGATGAACGTAATATTATTAGAGCCACATTTTCTCACGAGTGTTCCTGATTGTTTAATCAAACTGACTACACTGAGGTCAAGCAACCCACCACAACTGACCTTGTGACGCATGCAAGTTTGGGCTCAAAGCAAGCAGTGAACTAGTGGGTGGGGAGGGGGGCATTTCTTAGACTTGCTGCAACGCACACAGCATGGCATAACATCAACACTTCCATAAATCTCATGTTTGAAATGTAGCCAGTTTGATCGAATGCTCTAAAATAAATCATTCTAAATTAATTTATTTCTTTTTTTCAGGGCCAGTTGCAGTTATAAATAACAACTTCATATAAAAACCCTATCACAACAAACTTGTCATTGATTTATTTATAATTTATTCATCTTGTGATAAACTTTTTTATTTATTTATGTATTGACAAAGTTCTATATGCAGTGCGGCACAGCATAAATTATGCTCTTTTTGTTTTGGATGTGTATTGTATAAATTGTTACACAAGTTGTTACCTGTTTTGTATACATTGAGTTATTTAATTAGTTACTTAATTTTTTATTGGAGGCAATAAATTATTTACAATTTTGTTTGTTCTCTACCTTAAATTCCTTGTAATATATGTTCTTGTGTTTATTGCTACCTTCACTTTCTTGTATATTCTAATAATATTATTAGAAATTGGCTGCTGCTACATGGCCAATTGTGCCACTTGCGTTTTCCATGCATTTGGATAAACGCATGAAAAACGCATGGTTTTTGCTTCATTATGATTAGCTAAAAACCATGCGTTTTCCATGCGTTTATCCTTCTCATGGAAAAAGCTCGTGGCACATTTGGCCATGTACAATCCGACAAACTAGCTTTTTGGGGCTGTAGAAAGAGCTTTGCTTCGTTCCTGAACAATGACCTCCAGTTTTACCTGTACTTTTCATCATAAGTGCTGAAGCAGGCTATTGGACAGACCCGAAAACTACAGTGAGTAGTTAAACTTCACCCCATGTATGTGTGCTTATTATAAGTTGAATTAGTGGCAATTTATAGATTCACATGGAAAGGCAACTAATTTAGTCCTAAATTTAATGGATGACTGTGAAGGACATCTTAAGAATAAATATCACACACTGTTTCCGAATAACCAATAATTTATTGAGTCACCAGCACTTAAAAGTGTTTACATTAACATAGCTTGATAACAAAATTGAAGACAGGTCCAGTTTAACTGATGGACACATCTGAGCATGCCCAGAAAGTTTCCTGAGGTCCACAGCCAGTGCAGCTAGTTCCATCTGGGTCAGTTCCCCAACTGTTGCCTAGCAACACAATTAAAACAATCTAATTTATTATTCCTCATCACAATGATACTCATCAGAATTTAAGTCTTAATCTTTTAGGGTTACATTTAATTGTTGACGGTTACATCAAACAGAATTTTCATTCAATTTCCTAAACTAATACCCAGATAGCATTCCAAATCGGGCCAACATCAATCAGTATTGAAACGATGTTATAACGATGGTTTCCAACATGGAAACGAGATCAATATATTGATATGATGTTGTAAGGACGGAGGCCAACATGGAAACGAGATCGATATATTGATACGATGTTGTAAGGATGGTGGCCAACATAGAAACAAGATCGATATTGAAGTGGCCAACATGGAAACGAAATCGATATATTGATTTTATGTTGTAACAAGATCGATATTGAAACCACGTTGTAAGGACGGTTGCCCACATGGAAACGAGATTGATATATTGATACGATGTTGTAATGATGGTGGCCAACATAGAAACAAGATCGATATTGAAGTGGCCAACATGGAAACGAAATCGATATACTGATTTTATGTTGTAACAAGATCGATATTGAAACCATGTTGTAAGGACGGTTGCCCACATGGAAACGAGATTGATATATTGATACGATGTTGTAATGATGGTGGACAACATAGAAAGAAGATCGATATTGAAGTGGCCAACATGGAAACGAGATCGATATATTGATTTTATGTTGTAACAAGATCGATATTGAAACCATGTTGTAAGGACGGTTGCCCACATGGAAACGAGATTGATATATTGATACGATGTTGTAGGATGGTGGTCAACATAGAAACAAGATCGATATTGAAACCATGTTGTAAGTACAGTGGCCAACATGGAAACGAGATCGATATATTAATATGATGTTTTAAGGATGGTGGCGAACATGGAAACAAGATCAATATTGATACCATGTTGTAAGGACGGTGGCCAACATAGAAATTATTTGGAATGCTATCTGGGTCACTATAAGCATGCTAGTCAAAACAGCATGGTAGACGAATATTGCCCATTTTCATTAAAGCAAAATGCAAGATTTAGAACTCACCGGCATAGTATTTCCATTGCAGGACACACTGATCGCATGTCACACCATCTGGCAATTTTACCTAAAATATATTTTGTTAAGGATTACAGCAGATTTCATTGACTTGGAAACTAAACTTCTGAGTCCAAAGGATGTACTAGTGTCAATCCAGGATCAACCACCAATGGCTAAGGGACTGTCTTAGCCAATAGGAGTCCTAGATTCACGTGACAGGGCACTGCACAGTAAGTCATACAAGTTGGCTAAGACCAATAGCATGGAGACAATTTAGGGTGGAGTGAAAATTAAAAATTAAAAAACCGCAGTTCTAGATATTTGTCAAATGGTGGAAAATTAATATTAGAAGGGTTTTTGGGTTGTTGCTGTTAGCGTCATTGTTCTTCCAAATGCCCTGATGTCTTAATTAAGAATTTCAACAATTTTCTTACTATATACCTTGGTACATAACCAAATTTCACTATTAACCATTATTTCAATGGCAAATTCCATATATTTTCCTATGTCCAGTTGCATTTTTGAACTCACTAAAACCACTTGGAACATCTTTTTGGACCATTAGACAAGCATTCAGACCTATTGGATTTTTAGATTTCTTGATTTAGTATTTTTTTCACTCCACCCTACTAGACGTGAGTACTTTTCACCCTAGGTGTTACCACCCTTGCCACAAGTAGTAGTAGGTTGAGAGGATGTGAAACGAAATATCAAATCCCAGATAGCATTCCAAATCAGGCCAGCGTCATTTCTATATTAGTCGCCGTCAGTACAACATCAATTTGACGTTGCCGACATCGCGTCGATGCCGATACGATTTGGACTGCTATCTGGGTTACAGTTTGGTACAAACATATTTCAAGCCATACCTGGAACTCGAATAGCTTCTTTTCATCAGTTGGGACGTAGTATCTGGTCTGACCTCCATTTCCAACAACTTCAAGAACATTTTGTTCAAGACATTCCTGAGTTGCTGGTCTGAAATCAGAAGGGTAGGCATTAACAAGTGACAGGTTTAAAATCTAAGTAATGGAAATGTCTTATTATTATAAAGTCAACTGGGTTCATTGTACAGAATTGAACTTTTGAGTGTGAGAGATACAGATAACAAAATGACAAATTGTACACCCTGTTAACTAGTACCATCTTAGGCCATTTCAAATGTCTATAGACCTGACTATGAAAGAGTACTTCAAATGAATGGGCATATGGCAATTGCAAACGTCTTTCATTAGGTAGTACGTTGTTCCCAGATAGCATTCCAAATCGAAACGACATCAGCACGACGTCGGCGATGTTGATACGCTGTTATCGATGGTGGCCAATATGAAAACGATGCTGGGCTGATTTGGAATGCTATTTGGGTATTCCTGATGAGGATGGTATGGTTTATGACAGTTTTCCTTGAGAATTCCACCCAGGTAAGGTACCCCAGGCAAATTTCACAAAGTCGGGGTATTATCATATTATTTAATTTATTCATGTGGCTCACGTGGTCAGAGAGCTGTCAAACTAACAAAAACAATAAGATGGGCTTCTCCTGTGATCACATTGTATGATATTCACTCATATTGATTATGAAAACCTATTACGATGTTAAGAATCACTCTTCATGGCTTCACTTAATGTATATATATGTACACACAACATTTCTAGAATAAACAAATCCCTCTTGGTTGACAGTGGTCATAAACATTGCAACGGAATTTCCCCTTTTTGAGTTGAAGGATTGACCAGGGGTAGTAATCAGGCTGTGTCACGGCAGGGTCAACTAATTTAAATATAATGTTTGGGTCTCTGCTGATTGGCCAGTTTGGGTGTTAATATTGACATATTTGCTGGAGCCTGTGCTGGAGTGCAGCAATTCTGATAATTATCACGAATCTTTGTCAGAATATAGGGGCCTTCCTGCCCTAGTTGTCGACTTTCTGGGTTTGTCAAATTCATAGTCATTTACAAAAACTCCTGGGTGACTTGGGTAGCCAAAAATAAGCAAAGCAGGCATACGAAAATATCATATTTCCAGAAGCATTTAGAATCCTTCATTGTTCAAATTAGATGCTTTTTTAAACAAATTTATCTGGCTTGGTGGCCTTATGGTTAAGGTATCCACCAATTCCGTATTGGCCAGCTGTGCTGAAGGTCCACCATCAATCCCCCGCCCATGCACTCTTCATGAGCTACATCCCAGCTAAGCTGGGTGTCGATTGCATGAGACGTTAAATTGGAGGTGCAATGTATTGCGCAGAACAAGCCCAAAATAGACAAAAATTAGGATTGACTCATTATGAAGACAACTTTAGACCACAATGCAATAACTTCACTTACACAGTTGGGTTGTTCCATGGACACAGACGCATTTCAAAGTATCCTTTGTGATTGGCAGTAATGTCAATTGCAATGTCAATTACTTGTCCTGTAAAGTAAAAAAAAATGCATAATATTATGCATGTCATACAGGTTAACTTAATTGCACTATTGTTCAAATTAAAAATTAATATCCAAGTATTGATTGACAAAAATATATTTAAAACTTCCCACTTCAAATGGTCTCCCCTATAACCAAATTCAAATTTGATTTGAATTTACCGCCCCTATGTAAATTGAACTGCAGCTGGACAAATTGGCTGTCCGTCCCTAGCCCTAGAAATACTGTATGTCATACAATAAGCCATAAAAGGCTAGGTCGTGCAAGTTCTGGAAGCTAAATGAGGTATAATTGCATTGTCTTCAACATTTAACTATCAATTTTTTTTTCTAAAGGGACGTTCACACTATCACGTATAAGAGCTACGTATGACCACGTATGAAATATTTTGTTTGCTCGTGGTCATCCTTGTCCGTACGTGATTCACTCGCTAAGCATTTGTTGATACTCGCGCCAATTTGTAGATCACTCCTGGTCGTGCTTGACCACTCATGGACATACGTGAAGAGCCGATGTCTGGCGAGCGTTTTACGGACGTCTGACAATCGATCTACGACTGCCTCATGATTAACAGAGCCACAAGTGAGCACGACGTAGCTAGCTACGTATAGCTATGTATAGCTACGTATAGCTATGTATATATGTATAGCTACGTATAGCTACGCATAGCTACGTATAGCTACGTATGTCTACGTATAGCTACGTATAGCTACGTATAGCTACGTATAGCTACATATAGCCCATTCTTGACGTACGTGGTCACTCATAGGTTTTGTATATGACAGTGCGAACGCCCCTTTAGAGTCATATTTTAGGACAATTAGTTATTATTAATTGATAAAAATTGTGGCAATTGGTGTATGTTTCACGGTGGCTCTTGAGACCAGAAATACAGCAGCTTTGTTGAAAAGTTGCAAAATCAACTGACAAAATATTCCCACCCTAGCTTACTGCAGATTTCATAGACGTGGAAACCAAGTCTATTTGAACGCAGGACTCTCTTTGGCTAAGTCAGCCCATCAACCAATGAGAGTACTAGATTTACATGACGTCATATGTAGCTTAGTTTCTAAGTCTAGGAGTTCAGCCTATTGTACAATATGAACAATGATGAATGGCAGAATAAACGAACCTGCAGAATAGCTCCTGACGATAACTCCATTGCCATAGAAACCACTGCCCTCGTGAGCACGTGGCTGGGCATGTTGGTAGGGGTCGCCACAGATGCCACAGTTTCCGCCATTTTGGTGCCATTGGTTCTGCAAAAGTTTTGTAAAGGAATTTAAAAGGAAAAAAAAACGGGAAAGATCCAACAGTTCAAAGTAGATCCATGAAATATAGTACATGGCCAAATGTGCCACGTGCGTTTTCCATGAGAAGCATAAACGCATGGAAAACGCATTAATTATAATGAGGCAAAAATCATGCGTTTATCCAAACGCATGGAAAACGTACATGGCACATTTTGCCATGTACAATTGAAATTAATACATTGACTTTTAATACTGCCTGACCTTTTGATTATAAGCAACGGACCTAAGGCATCTCAATTTGGTAGCTTATATTAACAACATGTCTTCAAGCACCAAACTTATAACTTCGAGATTAATATTTGAAATACTCACAGCAAATCCACCACAATTTAACTCATTATCGCTGTAATTAGGTGGGTTGTCGAAACCAAACCGCCACATGCTAGCTCTGCTTGGGGGTTCGAACATGGATCCATGACCCCAAGCGCCAAGCACCAAGCTCAGGGCTACGAATACCTGCAGAAACATCGTGCGGATTTCTCAAAGGCGTCAAATCCTATAACTTGACTTCTCGTAACTTTATAATAGTCAAAAGACATAAAAATGAAGAATTTATAGGCCTAATCCACACCACATGTTGATATCTCACTTTACACGTAACTTTGAAGATAAGGCTTCAAAGGGACGCTGACAAGATATGGGTACAATATTTAATGATAAATTTGTTAAACGTGTAACAGGGCTATAAAAATCATAATGCTCAAAGCAAGTAAATACAGGCAATTAAGCCATTTAACCAATTTGATATTTTTTGATGCAGGTAATGTTTATCACAGATAAACCAATTTGGGTATACTGATTCCAAAATCTGAAGTCAAAATTGTTCTATGACGTTAGGATCTTGAGTTATGCATGTTTGTAAATTTTTTTGGTATTGCATATGTCAAAAATAACATCTTTGTTCCCAGCTGCTGTGTGTGTAATAGATTACATCATATCATTAAGCAATCACTTATCACAAAAATGTATTTGACCAACCCACAAATGAAATAGTACATGTTGTTCTAATATATATTGGTAAAAAGCATTACATTTTCAATACGGTGAGTTTGTGACACCCTCCACTACAATTCTACAGCAGTATGATGGCAAATTATACTAGTGCAAAACATGGATATTTGACTAATTTATTCCAATAATGCTATGCTATTTTTATTTTATTTTTAAGTATATAAAGACGTGCATGTATGCTTGCCATTGCTTGCGAATTAATGTCATTTCAACCGACGGGAACCAGCAGATGTCTCCAGTCATGTGTGTGTTTGTGATTAGGGCTTTACGTCCTGTATTTCTGCACCAGTTGGGCTAATTAGGACAGGCAGAGACCATGGCAATGAGACGAAGGATGAAACAGCCATCCAACTTAGGCTCGACCGGGAATCGAACCCGGGACCCAGCGGTTGGAAGCCCAGAGCACTATGTCTCCTGTCATAATGGTATTTTAATGGACTATGTGTGTGTGTGATTAGGGCTTTACGTCCTGTATTTCTGCACCAGTTGGGCTAATTAGGACAGGCAGAGACCATGGCAATGAGACAAAGGAGGAAACAGCCATCCAACTTAGGCTCGACCGGGAATCGAACCCGGGACCCAGCGGTTGAAAGCCGAGAGCGCTACCTCTGAGCTAGGCCCCCGCCCACTTAATGGACTATGTAGTAAGCCTGTGTGGTGCTGGGGGGTAGGGTAAAGGGTAGTTGAAGTTAATGACGTTTTAACCTGTAATGTCACTAATGTCCAGCTGTGGTATGGTTATACTAGTATGGATAGTTAGGGTACTACATGGCCAAATGGGCCACATGCGTTTTCCATGCATTTGGATAAACGCATGGTTTTTGCCTTATTATAATTAGCTAAAAGCATTTTCCGTGCGTTTTTACATCTCATGGAAAACGCACATGGCACATTTGGCCGTGTAGATATAGAAAGAGAACTTCGCAAGTCTGTACCTGAATGAAGAGTTTTCTCCATATCTTGGCAAGCTTTGAAGCAAGAGATAGCATGTCATGTTTATGTTGAACCTGCAATTCACTGTATTTTACATCCTTTTGCTATTGTACTGTTTCTATAAATGTCACATTTATTCACGAACCAACACCCACTGATTTGAGACAATATATAAATTTTACTTATATCTTATTTACTTTATTATATATTATTCACCAACTTATATAATGTGACTCACTATTAGGTTATACCAACTGACAATGCGCGCTCTAAATGGTTTCAAGCATGTTTCTATATATTTAATAAATTGTTTCATTGCAATTTAACTATACTTATATATGTATTTAACTTTATTTATTTGTCTTCTTATGGAGGGGGGGGGGGGGGGTAGGTTGTTAGTCATTTGCAGCTTCATAAGGTTGAGGCTCACCTCCTAACAACAATAACATTTATTTGTTCTTCATGTTATTACTTGTCAATTGTACAATTGGTTATTATGTCCATTCTATCTGTAACTGTTATTGTGGTTGAATAAACCATAAATATATATGTAGGACGAGTGTCAATAGCAATGTTGCTCCTCACTAATCATGTAAGGTTCAATAATCTGTCTGATGTCTGTAGCATTAGAAAAGCATTCTTCGGCTCAGGTGCCATATGGCATTTTAAATCTGGCTGACAACATTTAATCAGCATGCAAATATGTGGGCTGGGCTTGCAACAAATAAATATAGAACAATAAAATTAACTTGATAAGTTGATTCCCCTAAAATATTTGCAATTATGCATATATATACATCAATTTATATTGAAATGTGTATTAATAAGTACGAATAATGATGGTAATAATGAAGGACGGTTTGTCTGATTCAAACACTGTGAAATGCCGATTGACCATTTTCCATTTTGTTCAAGTTGGTCTAAATTTCTGTTTTGGTAAGGTGTAAATAGACCATTATACTCAAAATCAATGGAAACATTAAATTCATGCATACTAAAGAAATTCTCCCTGTGCTTTAGTAAACCTTGTGTCTGTGAATAAAAGAAACCACCTGAATAACCCTAGGCACATTGGCAAACATTCACTAAACGAGTAACACTGTCAAAGAGTGAATATCACTCAATTCTTCTTCACTTTTTGCAACATGAGAATCAGCACCACTGTGAAATGCTTAAAAGGATATCAGGTTTGAACAATCTCAAGCTAGTGTTGTGGTAACGACTATTTTAGGGCATTGACCCATGCAAAACATTCAAACTCTTGGTTGGAAATGTGATCAAATTTAACTCTTCAGAAGACACTTCAATCTACAATATTTTTCACTAAAAAACACCAAAGGAAATCTCAGCAATTTTATTAAATCGCAACAATATTTTAGAAATGGTGATCAAAATTTACTCTTCAGAAGACACTTCATTCTACAATATTTTTCACAACACTCCGAGGAAATCACAGCGATTTTATTAAATCGCCACAATCTTTTTGAAATAGTGATCAAATTTCACTCTCCAGAAGACACTTTAATCTAAAGGAATTTTTAGTCAAAACTCCGATGGAAATCTCAGCGATCTAATTAAATCGCAACAATCTTTTTGAAATGGTGATCAAAATGAACTTTCCAGAAAACAATTCATTCCATAATATTTTTCACTGAACACACCAAAGGAAATCACAGCGATTTTATTAAAACGCAACAATATTTTTGAAATGGTGACACCAAAGGAATTACAGCAATTTATTAAATCGCAACAATCTTTTTGAAATGGTGATTATTGTCAAGAAAATCTATGAAACATGAATAATTTATAGACATATTTTGTTAAACGCACAGTATTTATAATATATGATAATCAAATGGCATGATATTAAGACAAAAGTAAAGGAATCCTGAAGAAACCATTAGATACAAAAGGAACAAAATTAAGAAGGGGTGAAAGAAGAATCCCGCAGGAACCATAGACACGAAAGGCGAAAGGTGGAAGGAGGACCAAAGCGAGAGAAAGCCGGGCATGCCTTATTACGATTAAAATTTCACACAATTAAAGTCTATTATCAATGTTGCCTATATAACAATTGTAAATAAAAATTTTATTGGATATTTTTCTAAATAGATTGCCTTGATATATTTTGCATAGCTGCTTATGCTATGAGTATGTATTTTTTTCTTTTATAGAAACAGGACAATTGTTCATAATGTCAGGAATACGATAGCAAATGCTATTCTTTGTAAAAGTATGGCGACTTAAAATTGTCTCAAAATTGTATGCAAATAATGTACCATATGTATGCTGGTCAGGATGTCTCAAATACCTCTTATTTATGAAATATATTGGTAGTAGTCATTTTTCCAGCTTATACATAAACTTCAACTCTTGGAGAGCATATAGTATGACAATTATATTTAGCATAATGATTATTCTCACTTATCATTTTTGTAATTTAAACATTTGTCCACATAGTTAACTCCAGACTATTAAACTACTCCAGACTATTAAACTACTCCAGACTATTAAACTACTCCAGACTATTAACCTACTCCAGACTATTAAACCTTTTACAAAATGTAAAATATTTTATTTCATAATTTATATCTATACAGCTGTAGGTCTTTTTTATCTTTATTTTACTTAGTCCTATTTCATTCATTTCATTATATTTTTATTTATCTTTATTCGATTAGCAACTTTATTTACATTCTAATAGTCATATTTGTATTATATCTTATTTTATCTTAATGAACACCTGGTTTGGATCCCTATCACTATTATGCAATAAGCAGCTGCATAAATGTATGTGTAGGCCTTGAAGCATTGTTACTTGTTATGTAACAATTTTACAATATTTAGCAGTTGATAACGACGTCACAAACAAAGTGACCCTTGATTAGGGACTGGCCCCTGTTCTGAAGCTGGCCCCCGATCTGAGTCTTACATATATGTGAATATTCATCTGTTTTTGATGATGTAGTGGAACACGACCTGGATATTACCCATAATTGCTGCTTGCTGATCATCCCAACTTTTGTCAGCCAGATCTAAAATGCCATATTCTACATTGCCCAAAAAAGCTTTACCACAAATTCCTAGTATGAATAAGCAGCGATATCCTGAAATTGTGTAAGTTGTGGCATGATACCAACTGTAATTTTTTTATTGAATTGAATGCTCTTTATGAGAGTCAGTGGGAATAACCTTGGCCTAAATGTGGTGTTAGGTGGAGAGCAATGTTTGAAGGCACAACAAATTCCTCCAGAATTGGTGACACAAGTTCCAGGTACTCCTTGTCCATGCAAATCTCACACAAAGCTGTCATTTTGATATCCAGTCTCTTCAAAGATGTATTGTATATGCAAAGGAGAATACAGTACAAAGAGGAGAATACAGTGCGAAGAGGAGAATACAGTGCGAAGAGAAATTGGAATGTATGCTGAAACAAACATGTGCTTTTTTTGTTATATACATACCACAAAATGAAAAACTTTAAGCATCAGTTACCTTGTTTCAGATACTAATCAGTTACTGTATTGTAATAGACAAAGCCCAACATTGTAATGCTGTGCATGACAATGTTAGGCGTGCAATTGTACAAACCAAACACTTGGCATATTATTTCTGGAGAGAAATCAAGGTATGAACCTTAGTTTAATAACTGACTCACCTGAAGATAATTATTGTAAATCTGTTCCAAGTGAGCTATGTAGTTGCTCTATTCTTTGAACAATATCCCAGTCCTGCATTGGATAATAATAATATTATGTCTATAGACTAGGTTAGTGGTTGTTTGTAGTATAAAAATCCCCTGTTGTTTGTTATCACTGAGGATGTTCTTTACTAAATAAACATTTCAGCTATTTTATTGAATGATAGCACTGACAAGTGCCTTAAAATCTCCCTGTAGTATTAGCCATATCAAAACAATGTTGATACAATGTTGATACACACATCTAGATATAGTACACCGCTAACCTTGCTTATTTTTACAATGTTCTGAAACTTTATAATGTATACCTAAATCTATTTAGATTCAAAGATATGAAGATTTAGAGGTAGTTCATTGTCAAATATCTGCTCCTATGAATGAAACTACAATTAATATAGAGGAACTATTCAATGGGCTAACTGTTGCAAACTTTGTGAATTGATTGCATAATACTATTAGTGTTTTATGATAATTTACTTTATTCCATTGGTTGAAATGAATGTTAAACATAGGAATAAGGAACATAGGAATATATATGCATGTATATTCTAAATCAGTTGTTATAAAAGCTAGTAAAGTGACATTTAAACAAGCACCAAGAAAATGTAAGCCTCTACATAGCCCAACAGGTGCTGATGAGGCGTTAAATGCAAACACACACACACATTTGATCGATGTATACATTCGGTAACATGTGCTGTCTGATGATCGTACAGTCATAGCCGAAAGTTTTCAGACACTTGCTATAGATGGTGACTCTGACGTCTTTTTGATCCTGCATCCTAGGTTGTATAACCCTTGATCGGGGATATGAACTGGGAATTGTGATGCCCTGCACCTGTCTTTGTATCTTTATATGTCAGTGAACCACACTTATAGACATGATATCTTCAGGTCCCTTGATGCTAAGCTCATTGAACTACAGGCAATAAACATCAGAGGAAAATCTAAATAAGTTACAAAATTAGGTTCTTTCGACTTTTTTGGTCCTTACCTTCCAGAATTGTGTGCCTCTTCGCTAGGGTGTGGCTGTTTCCCCTCAAATTGCAAAAAAAATATTGAGCCTGCCTTAGTTTTCTTTGGGATGAGATTGATCATGTACATTATTTTCCCCAAGTTTTGTAAAATTTGAACAAGATTTAGGTGTTGCAGTTTTGAAGAATCGTTTCGCCCATTGAGTCAATAGAGCTACGGAATGCTGTAATAGAGTCTTTTCACTGAGCAGTCCGGAATTCAACAAGACATAAGTCTTTCCTCTCCTCTTATAACTCATTTTGCTTTTCAGACAAAGAAGATCATAACTAACCTATTGAATAAATACTACTTTCTCAGGGAAATAACAGATACCAAGTGAATGATAAGATGTTAAATATACATTAAAATGCACTAAAAATACTGCTGCTTGGATGCACTTTGCCTTATCCAATCACACTGAAGGGCGGGAACTTTCCCAGCCAATAGTATTGCAGTATTCTGTTTTAGCCACCTGGTAGAAATACAGAGAACCTTCCGTGAAAATCCACTATTAACATCATATGACATGTCTGATGATACCTCACTGGTTTGATATTAGGCAGTGTATTTATCATTTCACAAAAAGTGTACTGTCTGTTCATGGCCCACTTGGTGTTTGTCCTTTCAATGTGAGATGAAAGATTATTATGACTTCAAGGTGTATAATCGTATTCTCCTGCTAGTGTATATAGACAATCCCTGGCACTGTATATATAACATTTGAATATATCAAATTAGTACATATTTTAGCTAGGTTATTATAAATCAACATCCTTAAATTATATAATATATAATTGTGTAAATATATATTTGTACGTGTATTTTTTATTTTATTTTTTTAAATTGCGCTTTTACAGTTGCCAAGACAATGATACATTTTCACAATGGGATAACAAACTTTAAATATAAACTGTAACCTGAAATTGCTCATTTTTTCTAAATTAATGTTAACAGGGCAGCTGTATGCCAAATGTGTTGGAGGGTTAACATTATGATTTGTTCTGGGATAGAACAAATCGAGTTTCAGCAACGCTTTATATTGCTTGCATCACAATAGAAACTTGCGTGGTAGCATTTTACATACTATCGAGAAATTCTACTGATGATATGATTAAAATTCAGGTCAATAATACTTTTGCTGAAATGTTATGCAAGGCGAACGTGTTATCACCCGTTAAATTGTAGCTAAGGGTATACCCCACTTTAGAAATTAGGAGGTGAGGTTAGAATTCTGGTATTTTGCAACATCAATGATCTTGTCAAACAGGTGAAAAGTTGATAGGCTTTTAATATGTGAGAATACACTGTGTATACTATATATATGGAATGACTTTTTTTCTTCTTTTTTTTTATATTAAAGATGTAATGAGCATCATTGGTATTTGCAATTAGAATCTTGAACTATGGCAGTACCTCAAAGATGTCTTACATATCAAAGGATACCAGAAAGCCATTTTACTGGGCTGAAGAAGTGAGATCAATACACTGGCAAAAAACTTTGATTAATGGATCCTACTGTGCCACATTATTAATACATAATACTGTTCACAACAACTTTCGTATCCAATGACAATGTGAGGGATGCTTGGGGAAAGTTTTTTTTATACATCTCATGACTGAATCATTTTTGTTTGAAGAATAGAAGGTCAGATGAACTTGAAGGTCAAGGTCAGATGAACTTGAAGGTTCACAACTGCAGGGCCTCAGAGTCACTATGCAGCATGGGCTGAAGTTCTCCAGGTGTAGTCACATCATTTTGCAGAAGGAAGTCACGGATGAAGCAATGAAGAAATCCAACTGTCAATGATGAAGCAATCCCACTTCTGACACCATTTATAAGAGTTCAAACACCAGAGATGTATTGTAGTAAAGGGTTTATTAAAATCATGTAGAAATATAAGATGAGATGACTCTGAAATATTATTGCCCTGGTGTTAGCAACCATATAGTCTTCGAACAGGTACTCAGGACCTCAAAACAGGCGACCAGGTCAATGACCTTTGCAAGGATTCTACCAATGCATAAGTAGTGCTCAAAGGAAAGAATATTGCATATTTCAGAGAGATCCAGTGACAAGTTGCCACACCTGAGATCAGCTCCGCTATGATCCAGGCTGTCCTGGCTGCTCACTAATGCAGAACAGTCTTTAATGTTTTTAGTTGAGCAGCTTATAATGATATATTGACTTGACTGATAGTTATGAATAATAGATAAAAGAATAAAATCGGAAGAAATAATTTTGAATGTGAATTTAAGTTTGGAGACTTTCTCACACCACTCCAGAGGGCACCACTGTACATTAAATACAAGGAGAGTGTTCCATCTGTATATAAAATAAATTTCCACATTAGTACCTCTTACATTCAAGTAATCCATGATATTTAAAGACTTCAACAATGTAATCCATGATATTTTAAGACTTCAACAATGTAATCCATGATATTTTAAGACTTCAACAATGTAATCCATGATATTTTAAGACTTCAACAATGTAATCCATGATATTTAAAGACTTCAACAATGTAATCCATGATATTTTAAGACTTCAACAATATAATCAATGATATTTTAAGACTTCAACAATGTAATCCATGATATTTTAAGACTTCAACAATGTAATCCATGATATTTAAAGACTTCAACAATGTAATCCATGATATTTTAAGACTTCAACAATGTAATCCATGATATTTTAAGACTTCAACAATGTCTCCCATATTTAAATGACAAGCAAGGTAGTCCTTGTTACTTTTAAGCGCATCCATTTGGGGAAAAAGAAAAATTATGTAATAATGACTTAATCAGACAGTGTGCTCAGACTAAGTGAGAATAAAAAATTATCACACACTGATTTATATCAGCTTCAGCATATGCATGCTGCAGTGGAAAATACAACCAACAACAGAGTAGGATTAAGTTATTTTTGACTGAAGTAAATCAAATACATAAACTGCATGACAAATGTTATAATATGACTCATATATACATAGTTTTATTGACAGTATTAATAGAACAACTTGATACTTAAGTCAAATAAAAAAAAAATGATCAGATCTAAAACTTCAACTACTAGACAAGCTAGATCTACAGACTATACACATAAATATGATATACAAGACAATGTAAGATACTTTATCATATTTTGATGTAGATGGCAAGAAATGAACATGACACAATGTAACAAAATGCCTGTAAACATGTCAAAGCATGTTTTCTGTTTAGTCTTAGTGACAGTGACAGTTAAACTTTGAATTAGCTATTTCCTGTAAATTTAATTGACTCATAATATTCCCTATTGACACAATTATACACTTGACAAGTTTGTAGTTCGTTATTGAATATTCATTAGTAAGGAACAATTGAGTTAAGGATATAAAAACTGTGAATGCTCTAGAATATCAACATGACTGAGAGTTCACTGATTGTTATTCTGATACAACAGAAATGATTATTTGTGCAAACATAACAATCAATAAAATGAAAACATAAATTAAATATATATAAGGCATAAGCACACATAAATATTTCGGACACAGTCAAATATTTTTTTATTTAGTGGATATCATATAATGATTCATCATTAGCATCAGACTCTTTGAAGATTTCCATGAATTTATTAAATTTTTCTATCTTAGACATGTAATCATTGAACATTTTGGCATTTTGCTTGAAATCCTTTATCGTCATTGACCCCCTGAAAAACTTCATGGATTTATCATGTTGATCCACCTTGACTTCTATCTCTTTTAAGAACACCATGTTCTTCTGAAATTCGGCTACAGCATGTTGCCTTTGAATGGAACTCTGTAACATTCTCATAAAATCATTGATTTCGTGTATTCCAGAATTGTTCTCGTCTGCTTCAGCCACATAAGTATCATAAATTTCTCCTCTGCTCCTCAAGGAGTAATGATGAGCTCTTTTGTTGAATGACATGGCTGGACCATTTTCATCTAACACTGCGGTGTTAAAGCCATCAACCAAAACAAGGATAAAGAAATTAGTTTCCAGACTATCGTATGATGCTAGGAGATGCATGCCTACGATCCCCATTTTGTATCAATATCACCTTAGTTACCAAATAGTGTCACTTAGATCTATATCTATTGTATCAGGAATCGTCTCAGGAAATTGGGAAGTAGCTCAACATAGCTAAGTAGGACTTGTGGAAACAGTGGATCACTTAGTGTTCACATGTCTGGTCAAGAAATGAATTGTCTATAATAAGGTATGTGTAATATGAATGTTGTTTATGAATGATGAAATTAATATATTGAAGCAATAACATATGATTAAATATTTGAACTTAATCACACTTTTGTTGCATCTGTCATTACAAATATAATAGCACTATTGATTTATGCTGAAATAACAAGCATTATCTTGAGATAGATATCATAACATGGCACAGCTGACATGATTAATGCATGTACCATAGTGACCAGCTGAATAGAAAAGGCAGGGTGATTAACACTGTGGCCAAAGCAATTAAGAAAAGAGTACCGTGACTAAATGAGTGTGAATGTCAACCCAGAGAAATCACACTTCTGATAAACTTCGGACTAATGAGCTGTTAGTGCCAGTCAATAAGACTATAGATACTCTTTAAGCTATGCTAATACTCTTTGTGTAACAATGACTTTAATTGGACGCCTGCACTTTTAACACCTTTAAACATCTTGCTAATTATTTTGTGGTTCTGCGGAGTATGGTTCCAATGTATGAATAGTTAGCAATCTTTCCCAAACACCAAAGCAAAATAAAAAGTTATATCTTTTAATATTCATATTTTCCTAATTTCTTAAGAAGCTCATTGGAAATCGGGTAAGTATAACAATCGACAAAATAATTTGTGACTAAACGACAAAACAATTGGGGCATCCAGTCGCTTTTTCAGGGTTGTTTGACGTTATATTAGTTTGTTTACGTAAATCGCTTACTTTTGCTTATTATTTACAAGAAAATTGGCCATCATTCCTAACTTTTTCATAATCACAGTTGTGTGTCATAACTCAATCTGCAGCTGCTTGGCCAGGAGGATTTGGCTGCTTGCAAACATGATTACATGTAAAGCAAGTCCTCGATTCAGTGAACCATGTCCCTTTTTCTACTGCAATGGCCTTCACAATATTGACCAGCTTGCAATTCAGGTCCCTTGGCTGAGTCATTATTGCTTGGGATCACGAATAATCATTGGCTTTTTAATATGAACAACCAGCAAAAGTAAGCACTGTAATAGGACCACTGTTCTAGCATTGAAACATTGCATAGTATTTTTCATTGTAATATTCACCTGGATGTTCTGGTCGTTCTGGAAGCTCATAATACACAGGGTCATCATCTAAGTTGTGTAAACATATATAATTTAGTATGATAATTCTCTTATTAGTGAATTTAAGAATCTCAAAATTACATATACAGCAAAAAGTTTAAACTAACAGAATTGCCATTCACCTTTATACAAACTGTGAGTGGCATCATCGCCTGAAACGTCTGGGCAGGATAGTCCTGCAATGAATCAGTTTCAGGTATAGTAGTGAGTTTGACAATGTTTTTGTACCAGATCTAAATCTATAGAACACCTTTAACTTAAGATATCCTACTGCTCAAGAGGTACTTCTATGATCAGGTTTACGAATTCATTGGAGGATTGGTACAGTTTCGTCATATCACTTTCCCATATAAGGTAGTTCGGTAGCTGTGTTGCTCTATGACCAGTTTCAGCCGATTTTAGCCAAATATTGGTTACCAAATCTATGCAAATTGCATAAATTAACATTTTAGACATAAATGAATCGATAACCATGGTATTTTACTGCAATAAAACAAGCTACACAACATGGGTCTTACAAGGGATTGACCATGGATTACATTTGACTGTGATTTAGTCCAAGGAAAGTTGTGCTCTAAATAGCCTGCTGCAGTGGCCAAATTGTCAGAGGCGCTGGCATAATTAAAAATGAGGGTTGAAGGACCTGGGTACAAATCCAACCAGGGGATAGTCTTCTTTTCTTTTTTTATAAATATGTTTACATGTCATTCATTTAAGGTATTTTTGCCTCATTGACCTAATTTGGTTGCATTTTTCATATTCAATTTAATTCAATTTTTATTTCACAAAAAAGTAGGACGTCATAAAGGCCAAAGCTTATTGGTGTTGACACCCCATATATTATGACATCATTATTTGACCCTTGTATTTTCACTCTGTGACCTCACCATGGCCATTGTCTATTGATGATGTCACAATACTTATAGCTGAGTGCATAGAGAGGTCAATGAGGCAAAACTGTCAACATGGCTGCCTCGTGAAAATGGTGTATGACTGATGCTCCGGCATGGGTCCCCAGGGCTAGCAGTTCCTAAACAATACCCGAAACGATGAATCGCCAAACCTATCCATTCATATTCCTAGATATTGTTTTTAGATTTTAGGTGAATTAGCTTTACCACACATAGGGTACACCAGTTCATCTTTAGCAACTGCTTTATTCAAGAACGAATACATGTGCAATTTATATAATTATAAATGGAGTATATATCATTCTGAAACAAAATGCATATTTTGTTTACAGTTGAGATATTGTAAACAAAGGTATTTTTATTTATGGAAATAGCAAGATAAGACTATTAAAAGGTGACATGGGTCACATTTATGGTTGCGTAAAACATTTTGGGCGAATTTTTAGAAGGAAAACTTAACACATACCCAGATGAATTATATTGGTTGAGGGAAGTCATATGACTAATGGGTCATGTGACTTCTACAAATAAATTTTGTTTGCGGTTTCCAAGACAAATGATTTTTTTTAAACAAAAATGGTGTCATGTACCGAAAAGATCTCCTTCTGGAATTCAAGACGTACAGCTATAGGGCTACCATCATTGCCACAAGGAAGTTTCATAGGAAATCGAATGACATGAAAATGTGATACATCAGGAATCATCCTTATGAAGGTTTTTGTTTTTTGGTGAACTTTTTTGCACTTCCATAATTTTTTTTTGTCCATATTAAAGTAAATAATATTATAGATTGGCTCTTACCATCTAAGGACTAGCATTTTTCTTACAGGTATGTACTTTTAGATTATTTAAGAAATGTACAAAAATCAACATTACTTCTCCTCAGTTCACTGTGATTGGGTCCAGTCACGGCATGATATATCTGCTCTGAAAATTAGTATAAAAAAAAAAGTACAAAACATTTTGTATAGTATTGCAATCATTTATACAAGTCTATGTTTCTACAATCTGCAATGCTGAAAGCACTGGCATCAATTAGTGATTTTGATCATTGAACGCCTACAAACACTCTGGGCCCAGCATGACCTATGCTATGTCACGTAAATGTGCTATCTTATTATTTAGTACACCACATTTTTTAGTGTTTGAATTTGCAGGTTAACGCCAGGGTTGACTGCTTGAAAGGAAATGTTTAAAGATCTTGTGAAATTTATTGATCAACACAATTTTCTCACCTTTTTTTAGTCCTGGCGGATATTTATAATCTGAAATTGTAATTGCTAGTACATTTGGAGGAAAGATAAAGTACATTTGGAGGAAAGATAAAGTACTTGTGGAGGAAAGATAAGTAACTTTGGAGGTAAGATAAAGTACCTTTGGAGGAAAGATAAAGTACATTTGGAGGAAAGATAAAGTACATTTGGAAAGATAAAGTACCTTTGGAGGAAAGATAAAGTAAATTTGGAGGTAAGATAAAGTACATTTGGAGGTAGGATAAAGTACCTTTGGAGGAAAGATAAAGTACATTTGGAGGAAAGATAAAGTACATTTGGAGGTAGGATAAAGTACCTTTGGAGGAAAGATAAAGTACATTTGGAGGTAGGATAAAGTACCTTTGGAGGAAAGATAAAGTAAATTTGGAGGTAAGATAAAGTACATTTGGAGGTAGGATAAAGTACATTTGGAGGAAAGATAAAGTACATTTGGAGGTAGGATAAAGTACCTTTGGAGGAAAGATAAAGTAAATTTGGAGGTAAGATAAAGTACATTTGGAGGTAGGATAAAGTACCTTTGGAGGAAAGATAAAGTACATTTGGAGGAAAGATAAAGTACCTTTGGAGGAAAGATAAAGTACCTTTGGAGGAAAGATAAAGTAAATTTGGAGGTAAGATAAAGTACATTTGGAGGTAGGATAAAGTACCTTTGGAGGAAAGATAAAGTACCTTTGGAGGAAAGATAAAGTAAATTTGGAGGTAAGATAAAGTACGTTTGGAGGTAGGATAAAGTACCTTTGGAGGAAAGATAAAGTACCTTTGGAGGAAAGATAAAGTACCTTTGGAGGAAAGATAATGTAAATTTGGAGGTAAGATAAAGTACATTTGGAGGTAGGATAAAGTACCTTTGGAGGAAAGATAAAGTACATTTGGAGGAAAGATAAAGTACATTTGGAAAGATAAAGTACCTTTGGAAGAAAGATAAATTACTTTGGAGGAAAGATAAAGTACATCTGGAAAGATAAAGTACCTTTGGGGGTAAGATAAAGTACATTTGGAGGAAAGATAAAGTACATTTGGAGGTAAGATAAAGTACCTTAGGAGGAAAGATAAAGTACATTTGGAGGTAGGATAAAGTACCTTTGGAGGAAAGATAAAGTACATTTGGAAAGATAAAGTACATTTGGAGGTAGGATAAAGTACCTTCGGAGGAAAGATAAAGTACATTTGGAGGTAAGATGAAGTACATTAGGAAAGATAAAGTACCTTTGGAGGTAAGATAAAGTACATTTGGAAAGATAAAGTACATTTGGAGGTAAGATAAAGTACCTTTGGAGGAAAGATAAAGTACATTTGGAGGTAAGATAAAGTACCTTAGGAGGAAAGATAAAGTACATTTGGAAAGATAAAGTACCTTTGGAGGTAAGATAAAGTACATTTGGAAAGATAAAGTACATTTAGAGGAAAGATAAATTACATTTGGAGTTGAAAATCTTTAAATTTGTATGTAGAGGGTGTCTGTGTACATGTCTCTTTTACAGCAAAATCTTTTCTTTTTTTTTTATCTAATCTATATCATGATAATGAGAGCCTCCAAAAACGTTTGGGTAACACTTCCACACCAAGTATGTTTTTTTCTGTACAGGCCAATTTGTGGTAATGGTTTGATATCATTTGGAGGAATAGAAAGATGAAACAGCAGCTATCCAACTTGGGATCGACCAGGAATTAAACCTGGAACCCACCCCCGTCACATGATCTAGTATGACAATGTTGACTGTGCTGGACTGTCAATACAATGGCTTGATTAACATAACAGACTGAACTATATGTCATGTATGTCCTTCTGCTAATCTTTAAGAAAAATTGGACTCAGAACTTTTTATCGACCCTTCAACCTAAAAGCAGTTAATGACCTGTACCATTTAATGATAAGAATATATTCATTCATACAATTGTAGGGACTGGAGACGGCACCTTGTGCTTGCCCATACTCCAGAATGGTTTGAGTGTTGTGGGGCTTGTCCATCTACAGTCACGTATGGCCTTTGATGAGAGTTTCTGGTACATAGTAAATACTAATTAATTCCTATCTACGCTCTACAGTATTGACACGAATCATGAGTAACTTTTATGTGACTAACCCTTCACAAGAGAATGATTCCATTGTTGTCCTGGACATGGACGGGTATGTTTTTGTGATAACGTTTTTGTAATAATTTGGCACAGAACCACAATGTTTCCACCCTGAAGCTGCTTTGAGACTGCATTCTGAAACTTCAGTCACCTTGCTGGACAGAAGTGGCAATCAGATAGCCTGGCTGAGTAATCCAGAGCTCCCATACAACAATTGCCTGAATACAGTGCAACCAGATGGATATTTTATTTTTGCACAGTAGTCATCATACAACTGGTCCGCCAGACGACTTGTCATCTGACCATCTCGCCCGCCGGTACAACTGGTCCGCTAGTCAGGTCAACTGGCCTGCTACTTGTGGTCCACTGGTCCGCCACTTAGAGTCAATGGGTCTGCCAGAAAGTCAACTGGTCCTCTGCAGAAAAAGTCAACAGGTCCGCCGGTATAAGGGTTGTTGCAGCCAGGTTGCCCATGAGCCGGGCGGGGTTGCGGCGCCCCCCACCTCCCTTGCATTACATTTTACTATACAGCATTAATTGTAATTCACATATATCTAGGTATGAAGTGTTAAGCAAAGAGTAAAAACCTCTTTGGTGTTAAGTGCAATCATCACCTGGGTGCAGTCATGGGCCTCTATGAAATTGTTTTAGGTCCTTTGTTTCTATTTCAATATTCAGTAATGTTAGGTCAAATATTAGGATAATATGGAATTATAAAACTCAGAAACGAATCTCTTTAAGAAAGGTGAAAACCATGTAAGAGAAGTGGTACAACTTCAGAAAGATGTAGGACAGTCCGACTAGACATATAGGCACTATATATATATTTCTTACTTATAAAAAAAAGTCAAAGTAAAAAACTTCAAACTATTTGACTTGCCTACTGTTACATTAATTTGATTAAAAAAAAAACAGAACACTTTTCAACTATGAGCAACAATGATCAGGAGAAATTGCTCAATTCAATTGCAGCCTACTATTTTCCTTTAATTGTTGCTCAATATATCTACTTGCAACAAGACCCACAAAACAGAACTTTCTGTGGCAAACAAGAAGGTACAACTATTCTCCTACGAATTTTAGTTCTCAAGATATTCCAGTTTTGATATTGTACAAATCTGACCCTCAGAAAGGGGGGGGGGGGCGGGTGCTAGGCAGCCACTTGCAGACGCTTGGCCGAGCAAATGAGGCAGACAAGTTGACTTCCTTCCAGCGGACGAGTTGGTAAACTATAACTGGCCAGCGGTCTGAAGTGGCGGAAGAGTAGGCTTCGGCGGACAAGTTGACTTTGACGGCGGACCAGTCGGTCGGACGGTGGACGACTTGGTAGCTACCGAGTCCTCCAAAAGGTGTATAGTCAACTCGTCCATCAGACGACTCGTTAGATTAGGGAAAAAAAGATTTGGCTGTAAAAGAGGCATGTACACAGACACAGAACCCCTTCCCTGGAGCCTGTACTAATGTATATTGCAATGACTTTACCTGGGGTCACTTCATACTTTATGGCAATTATAATTTTTTTTGTTTAATTTTTCTTATTTTCAGCAAAACTGCTATGCATTTCTACAAATATTGTTGAGGATTTACTGGTCTGAAATCTTTTTGCTATGGCCGCTGTGATTTTCTTGAATTGCGATTTTTTCTTTGGTTGTTTTGCCTTGACATCTGAAAATCCAGATACAAAAAAATATTTCAATAATAAACCACCCTCTTTTGTGAAATTTCATTGATACTCCACCAAATATGGGGAATGTAGCATTCAAATGTGCTAAAAAAAAAAAGAAACATTCTGTATTTACTTAGTTCTGCGGATGCATATAATTTGGATGCATCGAAATGAAGATCCTGGTAGTTTGTTGCCCCGTGTCTTGCATTTGGGGAAACAAAGGTTTCATTGCTTGACCCTGTTACCAATAAATGAAAGATGTCAATGGAATTAACATCTGTACATCAGTGGCTGGTACAAAACGAGCTATCATTACATCCAGGTAAATCTGAAGCTATTCGGTTTGCATCTAAGAGAAAGTGTAAGCAAGCTCCAAATTTTTGTGTAAAATTTAATGAAACTGACATTGTAGGAGTAAACAAGATTAAATATTTGGGATCAATAATCGGAAATGACTTATCTGGAAAAGAGTGTGTCAATATGATCATCAAAAAGGCAAATGAAAGACTAAAATTATTTTACCGCCACAAGCATGTTTTAACCAAAGAGATAATAAAAAGTCTATCTTTGTCACTTGTCCGAAGTCAAATGGATTAGGCTTGCATGTCATGGTTTTTCTATCCATCACAAGAATACAAAAAAAAAAGCTTCAAGTTTTGCAAAACAGAATGATGACACTAATTACAGATAAAGGTCACTATGAACACATCGGTAGAACTGAATTTCAACAAATTAATTATGAATGCACAAATAAATTGCACAAAAGTAAACTGTCATGAGTGCACATGCGCCGTCAGAGAGGTTATGAGTGGTTACCTGAGACCCTCTGATATAGCTGACCCGAGGCAATTCAACCACACAATTAAATAGATTGTATGGTTAAATATCTATTTTTGGTTGAATTCTTATTTTTGGTATAAAATAGTTTGGAGCAGTTAAGCCTGCACTTCTAACCACCAGACAGTGCCAAGACAAAAGTAGTAATTAACCGACGAAAAGCTAAAATTGTTGTCCAGTGTATGCTCAGCAAAAATGCTATATCTTATTTTTGGAACAAAACATTGCCAAAAGGTATTTCATTTACATCAGTGAAAAGTTGTCTGTAAAAGGGTGGGTGGACATGAAGACAGGCCAGTTGTTTGGCAGCATGTTTAATTTCCAGAACAGAATTTTGAAGTCCAACGCTATACATGTACATTGATATAATTTGGCATTTCATTACTCCTTCTTGCCTAGTTTGGACCTTTTGATTGTCTCATTGCGTAGAAAAATCTGATATTTTGCCATTTTACCAACTAAAAACTTTAACCCCTGATACGGATAGCTTATTGAGGTTTAATATATACATTGCATATTGCAAACAGGTTAGTAACCTAAAGAAACAAATATCCCCTGCTGCTTTGGGGTCAACTGGAGTCTCAACACATCTAATAAGTCATCTTCCTAAAGCAAGACGCCATGTAGCGATGTTAGGCGCCTTGCTAGATATGGGCATGATTGCCTGGTTTTTGCCATTTGATTGGTCCTGGGGATCTGTGGACCACCAAATCAGCGGTTATGTTTACAAAATGTTTCTATATTTAGTGCAGTAACGTGGCCTGCAGTGACATTTGATCGTTTTGAAGCGCTAGTGTGTCGCTTGCATTGGCTGACCTACTCAGTGACGTGTGCGTGTTTACCGCTAGAGGGCTACGCGAAAAAAAACCATGCCATTGCCTTGAAATCTGGCAAGGCCACGCAACAAAGCTGTGTGGAGTAAGTGGACTTGCCCTGGGAAGATGGTAATACTTGATCACAGCATATCTATTGTTCTCATGCAGATACTTAGACATTGTCCAGGAGTAAATTTATATATTGTATCTGTTACATGTAAATCACACATGGGACAACTATAACTAATGTTGTTTGTGTGATGCACATAGGGATCGATTAAAATTCTGTCTGTGCAAAACAGAATAGGCTCACATTTCATGTGTCATACTCTGAGAATTTAAAGCTTACATTATAGGTCTCATCTGAATCTGAATCTTTAGCACTGCTGTATGTCTGTGTTTTAAGAAATTTTTGTCAGAGTCTATGGCAAATACTTATATTTGACTAACCTATTAATGCTAGTGCACATCACAGACAAGTTCTTAACAAAGTTAGTCGTTACTGCACATCATATGGTAATACTAGACGTGTGGCACAGTTAGTTATATTACACACTGATAAAATGTTTATTTTGTTGCCAAATGCTTTATGAAATTGTAGCATACTTGAATATATACATCCATGTTTTTTGTACATATTCACTCCTGATTTAAAAATATTAAAACGTAAGTCAAATATTCATGTTTCTCATCAGATTTGATTATGATATTGTATTACTAACATATAGCAGCTGTAGGGTGATGAAGAGTGGTGCAAACTCTCCAGAAATTGATTCAATGAATAAAAAACACTGCTTTTATGTAGTTTTTCGCAAGAGGAACAATCTGATCAGAGGTTGGCCAAATTTAAAAAATTTTCTTTAGACAGGATGTATCACAGAAATACAGAAGTTGCAACGTGATGGATAGTGTAACACACTCATAAAAAAATTAATTTAGCACAATCTAGCAGTTTAAAGCAGTTATTGACACAACAAGAATTATGTAATTTTTGGGTCAGTTGATTTAACTTGTTTTGCATTAGTTTGAATTCCCATTTTGTATATCACTGACCTGCAGAGTAAAGAGAAGAGTTGCAAACTTACGGAATTGGAAATGTTTGACATACGTTCAAATCTCAAAATCCTGATGTGATACCGAAATTTTGAGTTAATATTTGAAATCAGCGCGTCCTTATTAGTCAAAACCACCTTGTTTCTCTAATCAAACTCTTCTTCTTTTAACAGTGTATCAGGCATTTCAAATTC
Organism: Alitta virens; assembly: GCA_932294295.1. Taxonomy (NCBI): domain Eukaryota; kingdom Metazoa; phylum Annelida; class Polychaeta; order Phyllodocida; family Nereididae; genus Alitta; species Alitta virens. The sequence continues at coordinate 32,010,666 of OW028583.1, read as the reverse complement.
AGTGTTGCAATTTTATCACATATACATATATCTGTCAATGTTTCAATACCTTCCCATAAATCAGAGAGTAAAACATCATTTTTCTGGTAAAGTGAGACTATCTGAACAAGGAAAACCATGTTTCTTCCCTGTGTAATACCGATGAATTAAACTCCTAAAATATGGCACTTTTTGAGCCTTGGCCGCTGGCTTAATTAAGTTTCGATCTAAAATGTCTGCAAGTCTACAAGAATGTAGAAAGAGTACATACAACTTTCTACAAACAAACCCCAGAATATCTTAGACCATTTTTTGCAAGGACGAGTGAAGTTCATAACTACAACACACGTGGTAGTCAATACAACTTTAAAATTCAAACATCAGAAATGAAACACAGTGGTCAATAAATCTTTCTCATTTAACGTTATTAAGAGCTAGAATACCCTGCCTAGCAACATCAACGGCAAAGTTCAATACAATAACTTCAAAGGTGCACTGAAACATCATCTTGTGCACAATGATATAACTAATGGTCTATGATATTCCGGCCCCAATCTCATAGCACTTGTTAATATCTTGTGCATCAAATGTAGCCATCGAAGCTCATCCACTAATTACATATCATAATACACTGTAGGCTGCCATCTTGCCATCCATATATGGGACCCCACTGGAAATAAGCTAAATTCAAGCATCCTCATCATTGTATATACATCATATACTTTTGAACTTTATATCTATTTTCCTCCTTAGTTATGTTCTACTCTTATTCCTATTTATTTGCTTTATTTATTTAACATTCAACTTTACATGATTCTCCATGTATATACTCTGTTGAGTTTGCTAAATAAAATAAAATAAATCAAAGTCTGACCACTTAGTAGTAATCCACATAGTGATACATTCCAACAATACAATGATAATTTCAACCATTTACATTATAAAGACCTTTGTTTTTGTCAGTATTATTATTCTTTTTTTCCTGACCAGTGAATTATAATATTATGACTGTGAGCCAAGTTTGAATATCCTTTATAGTGGGGCTGCTAAGTTAAGAATTACAAAGGGATTGTGCATTTTGTGATAAAAGCATGAAATTTGGCAGAGGGGTACTCTAAATGATTTAGAACAACTCTGGCTACAGAAGCAAGCTGACCGAAGCCCTGGTCATGAGATATTCTAGATGGCGTCCAAAGATGACCCACAAAGTACATCTGGTATCAAATCACACTCGCACGACAGGAAATCTGTGGCAACATATGAAATTGATTCAAAAGATCACCAGTGTGCTATTGACTTGGAAGACACGAAATTGTTAGCCTGTCTTGCATGTGGAGATATGATGGCAATTGAAGCCAAATACCACAGATGCTGTCTCGTTGATTTGTACAACAAACATCGCAAAATAAGTGATGGAAAGGACAAAGAAACTTGTGAAAATGAAAAGATGGAAAGTGTAGCTTTTTCTGAGTTAGTTGCCTACCTTGAGGAAGCTATTTCAAATTTCAAATGAAGCAGTACCGGTATTCAAATTGTCATACTTGGTGATGTTGTATGGCAATCGCCTAAACCAAATGGGAATTGATGTCAACTGAAAGAGAAATTACTGGCAGCAGTACCACAACTGTGTTCTCATTCTGAGGGTAGAGACATTTTGCTTACAGTTGATGAAAGAGTTGGAAGTGCATTGAAACAAGCATGACCCTATGATACTTCCGCTGGGTACCTGGCAAAAGCTGCCCCGCTCATATGCAAAGATCTGTTCAGTTCATCCTGGACATTCAGTGGATCATTGAGAAACAATAATGAAAAGTTGTGCCCAAATCTCTTATTTCCTTGGTCAGCATGATCCTTGATGGTGCAAGTATTAAGGATCAGTCAGAGAAAACACTAGCAGCAACGAAAGCAGCCTTTTCAATATCGGAGTTGATTGTGTTCAACAGTGAAAACTCCAAATCGCAGAGCTTCCACTTCCAAAGTAGGACACAGCCCTGATCAAGAAACTCCGCTACCAGTCTATGTGGCACTGAAAACCCATGCACTCACAAGAAGTAGAGACCTTGTGACAGCTCTGTATAACCAAGGGCTATGTATCTCATATGATCGCCTTCTTCAGTTAACAGCAAATATGGCTAATGGAGTATGTAACCAGTTTCATCTGAAATGAAATCATCTCCCTAAAGAATGACTGCAGTCTTTTCAGTCGTTTGTATATCTCTTGTCAAACGAGAGATGGTGATCTCGATGGATTCTTTAAACATGAGAATCAGTCAACTCCCCCAGCTTTATCCCAAAATGGTAAGATGAGGTTTGGAAATAAGTCAGCTTTGTTACCCATTTTGGAAGATATGACAACACCAAGAAACAATGCTCCTACTGTCCAGGCACTCATCATTGATGGAGCAATGGCAGTGCAGATGCTTCAGCCCAAATCAGCCAAAACATTTCAAGACTATTCAGATGAGGTGTTTGTACAGCTGCAGTCATACACACAAAAGTAATTTAGTCCTACATTATCTGTATTAATATATTTTATTGTTTCCTCAGGAATTATTGATAATATGGGCCTAAATATAGCACATGCACACTTATCACACCTTCGGGTCATTTTCACCTTGGCCTTTGCTATACAAGCACTAGGTTATGTCACTGATCAAACAGATGTGTTACAGTCACCTTTGTTGACCTTTCCCACCAAAAAACAGGACAAATAGATGCATTTGTAATAAGAAGGTAGACCATTGACATCTTTGAGGGGGAAAGTGCCATTTTGGATTCTGATCAATTTTCTGTCTTTTCTGTCTTATCAACTGGCCCATCTTCCTGAAAATCATGTGATTTTTTCCCAGATTAGTTGTAGATTCAAAAAAGTCCCTTTGGAATACCATTATATATCTCTGTTTTAACTTTATGACCTAGCTGGATCAAAACTGAAACCAACCTTCTTATCATCCGATACCATAATATACATATGCATGTATAGAAAACACTGAAGGAGGATTCTCTTCAAATATTATATTTTCGGTTACTTCAGAGGTGTATTTACTAGGAAATCTCTAATTTGTAAACTTTTCTTCAACTAGAGACACCATGCAAGCAGACAGAAGTCTGACTACTGTGACATGTGTCTCTCAGAACACACCCTGCAGCATGCACCCTCTCAATAATTCAGACACTGATATTACAAGATCAAAAATATCCCAATGACCAATTGCTTATACCCCTGACTAATTGTGGCAAAACTTTAAAAGACCTCATAAGCATTTGAGTAACCTGGAGCTATCCCCAAAGAGGAGAAGCCCAGTGTAAGTTTTTAGGCCGCACCGTGTATGTTACTCACCAAATGCAAGATGTGAGAAGACTGGATGTTGTGTGGGATGTTTATTTGGAGAAAAGTCTGAAATCTTCTATGAGAGAGACTAGAGAAAAGGGTACTAGACGACGGGTTTCACCATCCACTTATCTGCGTGAAAACTGTAGTGATTTTCTTAGAAATGACCAGAACAAGATGGAGCTCTTCTCATTCCTTTCTAGACAGTTTCTGGATCATGTTTGGCCAGCTGACATATTGTATGTGACAGAGGGATCAAATGTTCTGTCTTCCAATCATGGAGGTATAATACCTCCATGTTCCAATGAAGGGTCTGACCTGTCAATACTGATGCCATGTGCGCAGGAGGAAGCAGACACTCGAATGATACTGCATGCAACTGACGCTGCAAGGAAAGGCTGTTCAAAAATCATGTTCAGAACAGTTGACACTGATGTACTGGTCATAGCTGTGGTTCACTTCTTTGAGCTTGATGTTGAAGAGCTGTGGTTGGCATCTTGGTACTGGATCACATTACCGATACATAGCTGCCCATGAAATTGCCCGTTCCTTGATGACGAGGAAATCAAAAGCACTACTCTTATTCCAACTCACTGGAGGTGATAATACATCAGGATTCCATGGCAAGGGGAAAATAACAGCTTGGAAAGCTTGGAGGGTCTTCGAAGAAGTGACATCGGCATTGGTAGAGTTGGCAAACTCAACAGAAGTGCTCACTAAAGAATCAGCATCTTTGATTGAGCGCTTCATAGTCATCATGTATGACAGAACAAGTGGACTGGAAGATGTCAACAGTGCACGAAAGGAGCTGTTCACGAAAAAGGGCAGAGCACTGGAGAACATTCCTCTAACTAAGGATGCACTTATTCTACATGTCAAGAGAGCAAGTCTTCAGGTGCATGTTTGGAAGAACGCCCAAGTCAAAGACGCTCCGCAACTCAACCCACTTAATTATGGATGGAAGGATGAAGGCTCCAATTGGACACCACTCTGGACAAACCTGCCACAGGCATCCAAATCCTGCTACGAATTGATCAAATGTGGATGCAAACAAGGATGCCATGGAAGATGTAAATGTGTCCGTGCGGCATTGGAATGCACAGTTTTATGTGCATGATCTGGAGACTGCTAGTCCATGTTTAAAGATAATCTCAGAACTGAAGGCAAACAATTGATAATGATAGGTGCTGAGTGATTGGTGATGATGAGTTTTAAGGTTAATGTGTATTCAAATGAACTTATGCTGTTGGTCCTTTTTGATGTTTTACACATGGATTAAAAGTAAAGTTTAAGTTGTTATCAGCTTAGTTAAGTACTAATGCTCCTTTTTGAAAAATGATTTAGCTGGGTTGTGACAAAATTTTCAAGAGACCATCAAATTTCAAGTTGTTTTATCGTTGTATATGCATGTATTTACTTCACTAGAGTGAATTGATGAATTTAAAGTAAAGTACACTATTTTCGGTGGAATAAAAATGTAATTTTTTTACTTCAAAGTGCAAAAATAATGTTTCATTGACCTTAAAAGTAAAAACTAGATGATGTTGTTATAAAATTTGAAATCCTTGACCAATAAAACATGGAGGTGGTGGATTAGGGCTTTACGTCCTGTATTTCTGCACCTGATGGGCTAATTAGGACAGGTAGGGACCATGGCAATGAGACGAAGGATGAAACAGCCATCCAACATGGGTTCGACCGGGAATTGAACCCAGGACCCAGTGGTTGGAAGCCCAGGGCACTACCACTGAGCTAGGCCCCCACCTCCGACCAATAAAACATAATTAAGGACTTTTAAACCATTTATTTATGATCATTATTCACCAAGATATGAACAATTGTAATGCTGGCGGCCATCTTGGACGTTTATATTCATGATAGTTTAAATAGTTATAATTTGCTCAACCATAATATTCTTCCTTAATGTCAATCCAACCTTTATACGGTATTCTGAAAAATAAATGACTTAATATTGAGGAAATATCTGACTTCAGGATGAGAATTGTTTTTCTATAATAAGCTTCAAAGATATTCAGATTCCCTTTTCTTTTTCTTTTATTATTACTAATTCATTTTCAAACTGATAAGATATATGACATACTTGAGTATGCAATTGTGTAATTATTAATCAGAGAGCACTTACTATTTTTATGAAAATTTATTATAGACATTGTCAAAGCAATTAACACATGTATATATGACTGTGCTAAAATTAGTAATTGGTTTTGCTGTGCAATAATATCAGTGCAAAATAACCTATCTATGGTGGCCGAGGAGTACACTTCGCGGTCTCTTGGTTTCGTGGTGTGACAGTTACTTTCGCACCACGACAGTGCCAATTTCGTGCCACGAAAGTTACCCATTTTCGCACCAGAAAAGTACCAACTTTCGTACTATGAGAGTACCAACGTTCGTGGAACGACGGTTACGACTTTGCCCCCCTCCTCCTCTCCGCCCCCTCCTCCCTCCTCTCCCCCTCCTCCTCTGTCCCCTTCCTCCCCTCCTCCCCCTCCTCTCCCTTCTCCCCCTTCTCCCCCCTTCTCCCCCTTCCTTCTCCCCCTCCCATACACGAAAGCATTAGTTGTCTCATCAAGATTGTATACAACTTAAAAGTCGAAATACGATATTAAGTCAACTAGCAGCTTAAGAACTCACATTTCCAAAATGGTACTAACCAGTATTCTAGATTAATTACATCCAGAGATAATTGTGCCTAAACATAGGCTCCCAGATTGCATGAGAAGGGTGTCCCGTCCCCTTGCTGATTGTTTTTTTTTGTCATTAACACAATTAATATTGCTTGTACGGCACTGTCGTGGTGCGAAGGTGTCGTGGGGCAAAAGTAGGTGCTGTCGCGGTCCGACAGCTCAACTTTCGGGGGACGAAGGTTCAACTGTCGGGGGGCGAATCCTCTACTGTTGGGGGGGGGGGGGGGGGGGGCGAATCTTCGCACCAAGAAGTGAACTCCTCGGCCACCATACCTATCAGCAAATCATAAACTAAGATATTTGGGAAAAAAATAGGACTTCAGCAAAACCCAGTGTCAGGACTGAACCTACGAAGTTGTGATCAGCAAGCCAGCACTCTACCTACTTGGCCACAGAATAGACTGTAGATTTGCCTCTTTGTGAAACCTCTCCTAACTTCTTCACTCCTATATCATATTGAATTACCTAGCTTTTCCTATTGGAGTGGCTGTATTTCCATTTTACAAGTTATATTTTAGTTGTACTTGTTAGCTGAATAAGCTTATTCACAAATTAGAAATTTGCAAAAAGACACTGAAACATGCCCATGCACCTATAGGTATTATGCTTTCTGTTTTCAAGTGTAGCTGATATATTGCTCACATCAATTTTTATAATATGCAAGTTATTTAATTTCAATACATAATCATACTGAACAAGTTATACACTTTCCTGTGATGATTTATTTAATTTCAACATTTAAGTTAAATGCGTTTTCTGGGGTAGGGGTAATCCTCGATAAAATTCATATTTGTTTTTTTGACACACACTGATGACATGCATTGTTACTGGATAACCCAGTAGCAAATTAAATATATAAATTAAGTCTCAATCACTATCATGTATTCATGCATGAGTGGCTTCCCTGCTTAAGGCAGGTCAACATGCACTATTAGACACAGACTGGGAAACTGACCCCCGCCCTCCTTGGACCCCTCTCCACTCTGCAGTCAGCATTGGAGACAACAGCAGTTAACAGCATGTACACAGGTGAACTTGGACAGACATTGCAAGGACTGGCATGCTACAAGGTGAACATGCACAGAATGTAGGTAGGTTATTACCCTTTTTTCAGATTGCATATAATCATTTCCAATATCTATCTATCTATCTATCTATCTATCTATCTATCCAGCTATCTATTTTAATTTGCATACTTTATAAACATTTAGGTAACAAAAGTCTTGAAAAATATAACAATATTAATTAGTTGTAGCTGGAATTTTAAAAATGAATAACCTAAAATAATTAATTTAATTTAGTAATTATAATAAGGATAAGAAATCTTTATTAATGTGAAATGTCAATTATGAAATAACAATTTATAATATCTTTGTAAAACATAGGATGTTGTCAATTACAATTGTTCATATCTAATGTATAGGATGGTTTATATATCCTGTAATGATATAGATATTTATATAATTACAGGATATATGCATATCTAAAAATATTTGAATGTATCCTGTACTGTATTTCAGAAAATTACCAGGCAACATACAGTTTTACAACTTGGATCATCCGGATTGCAGAAATACATCATCAGTGACCAGAGACAAAGACTATTTTCCGGGTACATAAACTTGGCCGCTCACTCATGACTTGTACAGTGAAATATGACAATTAAGCCCTTACACCTGGGGAGACTGGTTTTCAAAATGTGTAAACCCCCATATGCAGATATGACTTTCTTGCAAATATGTCTAGATTGCATTAGTATTCAAAGAATACGGAGTCTTCATCATACCCCACACTCGCCCATGTACATATCACCAACTTATCTACAACGATCTAAACTAAGAGGTTTTTTAACCTGTGTTAAGTAAACTACATTACATGTAATAAGCATGTGTTATTAGATCGATGCTTGTCATAAAGATGTCCTCTTACATGTTATTGAAGAAGAGTGTCATTAAATCTAGTGTCACTTGAATGTTACTACATTTTGTATTATACTGTTTATTTTGTTGTTTTACAGTCAAAATAAATTTGTGAGAGAGAAATGATTTGCATCGTTTGTTATTTGATCATTATAAGATCTGTCACATAATATTATGATATCATTTATCATACATATTATATCAGTAGTAATTTAAGCCTTTGAAAAATATGTTTCGAAAATATTAGTCTGATATAAGAAGATAATGTTCTGTAATCTTTCCAAGAAGCTCCTTTCAACATTGTGCAAAATATTATAAATAAGGTCTGACTAATGCTTTCAGCTGCTTGGGAAAGTATCGGCATTATGTTAGTAACTAATATATTGACTAACATTTGTGAAAGCTTGATCAAACCTTTGGAAAATGTTGTGATATAATATTTGGCTAGTGTCAGAATAACCTTAATCAAACTTTGTGAAAATGTTAGGTAAACCTTAAATTCTAATATTTTAGGAAATATTAAGATGATATCATGAAACTAATAGTTGAAAATATTATGGATAAGGTCAAAATCAGATAATAACTGTCCACTTTTTAACCTTATATAATATTCTCAATTAATATTGGGCTGAGGAATTTCTAAACTGACATAATATCATACAGATATAATAATGTTTGTTGGGATACTGTCAATAATTATATATATATGTGTATAAGTTTATAAGTTGTAAACCTTTATATCATATCATGCAGTGCAAGGATTTTCTATTCAAACTTACTCTGCAATGATGAATCACCAACTTCAACCAAAGTTAAGTATAACGAATTTCTTTCATCCGATATTTGCGAATCTGTATCGATCTGATTCTTCTCGGACGATTGTAGTGCTGATATTCCATAACTGCTGTTCAGATCGTTCTGTTTGATAGCTGCAAATAATTGTTTCAAGATATTATAAGAATCATTCCATATCAAATCAAGGTTGGACTGCCTTGGAATTCCTTTCAGAGGTTATTGTTTATCAAATGAAGAAATCCAGCTTGACAGACCTTGATGACACTTTAAAGCATGACCATTTTTGTCATTTGTCAATGTTCAGTGAGACATGATCACGATTCAAGTTAGTTTATTTTCCAAAGAAGAACATTGTAAAAAAAAATAAATAAAATTTATATATATATATATATATATATATATATATAGGAAACAAAGTCATGTGAAGTTGCTGAAATCCGGTATCCTTGGAGGGAGCTCCCCCAAAGACAATCAGTTGTCACTGACTGGGGAGCTCCCTTTGTGGAAAACCTCATCATGCCACAAGAACATGTCAGGGTACATGGCCAAATGTGCTATGTGCGTTTTCCATGCATTTGGATAAACGATGGAAAACGCATAGCATGGTTTTCACCTGATTATATTTATGGAAAATGCACGTGGCACATTTGTTGTAGCTATGATTATAACAGTTTCGATGCAATATGATTATTTTCAATTAATGGGAAGATCACATAAAATACACTCCAGCAAATAAGTCGAGATAGGCTTTAGAACTAGCCAATCAGCAGAGACCCACACATTATATTTAAATTAGTTGACCCGCCGTGACATGGCCTGACCACCCAAAAAGGGTAAATTCCGTTGCAGTGGATAATACCACCATCAACCACGAGGGTTTTGTTTACGAGAAATTGTGTTTATATGTCAATCATAGCTATGAAAACAGATTCTGAACAAGGTCAATTCTTTTCACACTCCGTATATGAGTCAATATCATGTACGGTGAACGGAGTAGAAACCAATCTAATTGTTTCTCTTAGTTTGACAGCTGGGCCACATGAATAAATTATGATAATACCCCAACTTTGCGAGATTTGCCTGGGGTACATTTCCTGGGTGATAAAATATGAAAGCCCTAGAACTTTCCATTCGTGAGAGTACAATGAAAATGGCCAATTTCTGCAGAGTGACTTCATTGGGAACCATGCACATGAGGGCATTGTCCATTAAGAAAGGCAAAACCCACAGAATTAGGATATTTTAAGATATAATATGCTTTTTATAAACAATCAAGGGTGGGGAACACAGAACTATTTTGTGCGGTTGTCAACATTATATGATATGAGCTGGTGACATAGATGGTGGTGGTGGTGGTTTAGGGCTTTACGTCCTGTATTTCTGCACCTGATGGGCTAATTAGGACAGGTAGGGACCATGGCAATAAGACGAAGGATGTGGTGACATAGAAGGTAGCTTGCTTACACTTATATTTTCATGATATTTATTTGAAATGAACTTCCAAAGCTGGGTATTATCTTTTGAATGAGTGTTATGACATGATATTTTAGCACTAGTTAGAAGAAATAGAAGTGTGGCACTCTTTGTTATGCAAATGTATGTAAGACTTTAAAATCATTTTAAAACGAATGTTAACTCACGGAGCTGGGGTTTATCTTTGAAGTGTGTGTTGTTGCGGACTATAACATCATGGGAAATATAATCATTGCAATGACCCCTATATTGATAGTGATTGGTTTTCAAAGATGAATCCATGTGCACATTGCCATTTGGAAATAATTGTATTACATTAAAACACGATATCTTAGATTAGACACATTTTGTAAGATTTTTCATAAAATCCTATTTTCCCTTTTGATTGATTTTCATCTGTAGATAATTACCTTTAACTTCAACTAGTGTATGCCCAGTAGGCATACGTGTATTCAATAGTTATTCTCAAGGTATTGCCCCATGTTTTCAATAACTGGTAAATATTTTGTTAATGTAAGTGAAAACCCTACCATCTGGCATGACTTTGCTCTCCATGGTGTCTATCATATCCTTGTCTAGGGCTCCTCCACTTTCCATGTGATTTCTTAAGGCACCAATAAACTTTTCACTCCAATTTATCTTCTTCCGCCAAACGTGATTTAGAATCTCCAGAATTGCCATTTCATTTCCCTCATGCTTTAAGGTTGTCTTCACCAAATCACTGTATGAATATAAAAATGTAAATTTAAATGTGATAGCTCTCCCAATTTGATAATACAGGTATATTGGATATGTTTTGTACCGAATTGTTTGATAATTGTTGAAACTTACTGCTCTGGTGTCCCAACGTCTATCAGGCCAACAGAGATCAGTTCGATGATAAATTCATTCACATTGATCATTGACAACTGAGGAAGGTACACTTCAAACAATCGCAGGTGTTCTTTCCAACCACTGATTTCTTCAGGCTGCCTGAGGAATCTGTTTAAAACTTCATAACCTCTTTCAGACAAAATGTCTACTAAAGCAGTGAAGATGGGTGTGCCCTGATTTTGTCCTGTGTCTTCACAATATGTCCGTGTCATCATTTGTAAATGGCGAACCATCAGCCTGGTGGCATTAGCTGTGCCATTTTGTCTTTCTGCTTTGATTATTTCCATGATGTCATCTTGGAATAAATGATATAACAGAATAACAAACATCATTTTAATGAAATTAACAGACAGATGAGAAATGGGTGGTATTACATATTAATATACGGACAAACAACCATAAAAACACTTAGTTATAAGATATGGAAAAAGCATAAATTTGCCTGAAAAAAAACAAAAACATGGATTTGACAGATTTATAAAACCTTGGCCTAAATGTGATGCCAGGTGGACAGCAATGTTTGATGGCACAACAAATTTCTCCAAGGTTGGTAGTACGAGTTCCAGGTACTCCTCATCCATGCAAATCTCACTCATGGCTACTGTGCTCAGTTTTCCAGGGAATAAGATAGACTGCAGATGTAGTTTCCAATTTTATTGCATACAAAATAAACCCTGTAATATTCAAGAAATAAACCCAGTCTTAATAATAGTATATAATAAATATTGTTATTGCTTTATGAACACACAAATATGACTAAATTTACACATAAAAATTAACATTAAACATGTCCTTACCCTGTAAGGAGTTATGGTTAGGTAAATCAAATAGCAAATTGTCAGGATGCTTATGCCAGCATGCCAAGCATGAACTGTACAAGCGTCTTTGTAGGCACAAAACAATACACCACAAAATGTTGAAGGTGGGTGAAGATGAAACAGAAGTTGCTGGGCTAGCACTGAACTAGCAACTGACCTGTCAAAATGAGGTCTGAGAGAATGTTCCACTCAATTTTAACCACTGTGTAGGAATTAGCCTCTAGCAGAGCCAAGTAATATTAGGCACTGAACCGGCCTGCCCTCTTGTGTTCATTAACTACACCACATAGGACTAGAGCCACCGAAATCTGCTGCCACATAGCCCCTGGTAAAGAGAAACAACTTGGACATAAAGAGAAAATAAATTAATACCATCAGAATGAAAGAACTTAATACCAACCCAATACAATTGTTATACACAAAAGTGCAAATTAAAGACACACTGACATCAAACCCATATATGTCTTAAATTGAACACACACAATAGATTCAACACACAAAAATAGACTAAAAATTGAGGCTGTCCTAGGCTATTCATCTAGCCAAATGACGCATTATAAAATCAACGAACCGTTTTGGCATCTGCCCAATGTTGCTTCTAGCTGATCTCCTAAGTGGAGGTGGAGATAGTGATGGTTGACTAACTGAAGGCCTGCTGGCCTGCCGCTGTGAAAGTGGATCTGTCAGTGCAGTAACTGCAGATGGAGGAACTGCAGGGACTGCAGGTGATAGAGTAGCAGGCAGTTGAACTACAGGAGATGCTGAAAATGATGTTGATGAACCTTTGTTAGATGAATTTGACTGATACAAGGGAGAAACAAATAATTCTTCATCTTCGGAGTCACTAGACGAATCAGTAGGTGCTTCAGAAGATGGTGAAGATGGTGAAGTGTTGCAGTACATCGTCCCATGAAACTTCAGACGTGCAATGTTTCAATTCTTCATCATGATATGGGCCATCCTGGCTGAGATAAGACGCTAGCCCTGCACAGAGAGAGATGCTATTACCTTCAATGAGTAAGGATGTGGATGGGTGGGTGATTAGGGCTTTACGTCCTGTATTTCTGCACCAGTTGGGCTAATTAGGACAGGCAGAAACCATGGCAATGAGATGAAGGATGAAACAGCCATCCAACTTAGGCTCGACCGGGAATTAACCCGGGACCCAGCGGTTAGAAGCCCAGAGCGCTACCTCTGAGCTAGGCCCCCGCCCCGAGTAAGGATGTGCAAGATATGGCCAGCAAGTGCCGTAGATGCATTTGTAGGAAAGCAAAGACAGCGACCACTCCATTGACTACCATCATTACATCACAACACTGGAACTGGTATGTCTTGATTATCTGCTGGTTGAACCATCATCTGGTTACGAACATCTGCTAGTTATCACTGATCACTTTACAAAGTTTGCTGAGGTCATTCCCACACGTAATGAGACAGCATAAACAACAGCTTGAGCTATGATTATTTCATTACAGTATACGGCATACCCCAACGAAGAAATAGGTTACATTATCTCCATTCTGCTTAACATTAATTTACATTTGTCCAGGTCATAACAGTTAAAAAAATTTCCTTTTATAATATTGACACAAATCACTAGACATTCTGTAATTACAGACTTTATTTGCACTTGACACAAATTATTCACTGTTTTTGTGTACTAGAAAATGAGCTAAGATGCTACACTCAACCACTCAGAATGTGCTATAAAATTTGCCAGCTATATCGAAAGTCGTGTGTATGGTAAAATCCCCACTTTTTTAAAGTTGTTAATTACGGAGGGTTACTTAGAGCACTGAAGTTTTTTTATATTTTGTCTTTGACAAACATAGCAAAGTTATATGTTTATTCATTATACTCAAAACAGTTCTAAGATAAGACATATTTAAAACGAATGTTCATGAAGCATATCTTGTTGGCCTTATTTATGTGTGAGGGGCATTTTCAGAAAGTTCTAACCAGATTTTCATACAGATATTTGCACAATATAAAATTCAGGTATCAAACATTTTATATGCAAAATACCAGGTCATTCTGATAAAGTAAACCAGCTTTTTCTGTAGCCATGGAAACAAGTCGTTAAGTAGGTAATTTGGTGAAATGCAATTAAAAATAACAAAGTGAAACGTTTATATATTATTTTGCTATACATCACAATTTTAAGTCACTGTAAAATAAAGTATTTTATTACAACCATACAAGTGTCTGTCCAAACTTCCTGGGGCTACAGGTGGGGTTGACCGTAAAGCTTGAGAGCTCATACCAGTGCCATCAGCATGGTTGCCCATTGTCAAGAACCCATTACACCTGATCAGCATGAGGCAACGGCTGCAGGCAGGTCTGCCCAACTGCTTTATGCCATGGTGGGGATTTGAATTGGTATTGTAAGATCCTTCAGGGATTGACTCAAACAAAGACAAGAAATACAGTTGGAAGCTTTATTGGCCCTGCCCCAACCAAACGTCCTGTCTATCCACTATTCTGGACCCTACTGATGCTGCCAGCCTCCCTCTAGCCCATTCTGGCCAATAGGAATCTGCCCACACCCCTATCAGGTGATACCCTTGCTGGGTCATAGAAAATGCCCCACATTCCAGGCCAACGGCCTTGCAAGAGGTCACTGAGGTCATGGGAAAGGGGTAACATAAAAAAACGGATCCAGGTCATCACACTGTCCCCCTCCAATAATGAGGCATGTCCACATGCCTCCAGAGGAATCCAGAAGAGACCTAATCGCCAACGTTTACCGGGGAGTTTCTGAGCAGCATCAGCAGTGACTTTTAAACAAAGTACCCATTACTGGCTAACAATGAATAGGACAATATGGCCGGCGGTCAGGGCAAACGTGTTATAAGCAACAACATGACATCAACAACATCAACAACCCACCCCAGCCCAATGATAATCGGACACAAATACCTTACAACAGTCACATAACAAGGCCAATAACGGCACAATATCACGGCTCACTTCAAAGTCCACAAGAGTCCATAATGATTCCAATTTATAAACAAACACAAAGTACGGTTTAAACCAAGTCAGTTCACCTGGTCCCAATCACAGGACACTAGCTCCAGGGGAGCTATTAATCACACTCCTGAGGCACAGTCCACCTACACAGTCCTGGGACCCGTTACAGTTCATACCCGTACACCGGCTGACAGCAGTCAAAACAGTGACCTTGTCAGGTCAACTATCAGACTCTGGCGTGTTGAAATCACTACAAAGATAGACACTCCTGCGCATTGAAATCACTGCTCACAATAATCCAACAACTTTGGACATCCTTTAGGCACTCTACCTCATCAGTCCACAGACCTATAAAATGGTCAAGTCACGTCGATTAGGGCAAGCCTAAGCCCAGTTCTATTGTCACTCCGTGATGGTATCCAGGTATCATGTCCAATGCATTATCAAGGGGCGTATTCTGGGTTGTTCTTCCGTTGATCAGTCCGGCGGAGGCTACCACCCGGGAAGAATGAAGTCATCATGTCCTCCGGGGGCAGGTCCAGCACACAGTCCGTAGGCAATCCGGGTCGTCATCTGGGGGTAACAGGGGGGCAGTGGGCCCAAGAAAAGGGCGCCCTCCCCCCCTTCTCGCCTCCCAACTCTCGGATGGCATCGTCTCTTTCCCGGGGGTTAATAATCGCCACATAGGGAATTTTTGGCACCATTTACCCCAACCCTCTTCCAGGACCCACCCAATGGACTAAACCCAAAACAAACAAGTTTTGCAACTCCATGACGGATACAATCCATTACTCCTGCACAATTTGTCATGTGCCAAACCGTTACATGATAAGACTCAGAGAAAGTAGCACATCAATCTGACAGTTTACCACATAAAAACAGCCATTCCTATCACTAGAAATTACAGCTCAAATACCAGTGAAAACCACTGCTAGGGCATGGAAAAAGTATCAAAACCACTTTTTACTACAACTCAAGTTTTTCACAGCAACATGCTCATAGACTTGAGCAAGGCAAGACACCCATGTTTCCTACAATCTCATTAATAAATTAAAGAGATGCTCCTATGAGGGGGGCTCATTCTGACGCTCATCATACAGAAAGGGGTCGTGGGTCAGTCAGGGGCAAATCAGGAATCCCAGCTACATCAGCTTCACATACTTCAGCCAGGTACGGCTTGAGCTGATTAATGTGCACAATCCGAGATTTCCCTGTTGCAGGAGCCACAATCTCATAATTAACCTCCCCCATCTTCCCATTTGTCCCCCTAACCGTGAGGCATGCAATTGCTCAAATATTGCCCGCCTCAAATTAGAAAGGATTACCAGTTGCTCCACATATTCTCCTGTAGGCAACCTATGTTCTCTGTACAATTTTCCATCTTTTAAGTGCAACCAATTGTACTGGGCCCAAATATCCCTGACACTTCTGGGTCTATCTGCTATATCACTATAGGAGGGCCTTTGTCCTGCTTTTAGCCAATCCACGGCCAAAGCAGTCACACTATCTTGAGCCTGGGCAGCCACAATGTCATCTCTTGTCCACAACAGTTCGGACTCAGGGCCTCAGATTTTCCAGGGCCACCCACTTCCACCGGGGCAGCTACTACTTCCGGTGATGCCCCACTGTTTACTACGGGATAGGTCTCAGAGACTGCCACCACTGGCTGACTCACAGAGACGGTCTCAGTACAGGCTGGTGTCTCAGCCATACTGCCTACTCCGCCTTCAACACAGCTGCCTAGGGGCCCCTGTCCCTGGCGCCACAATGGCGCCTGCTCCCATGGCTTCATTAACCGGTGGGCCCTGTCAGCATTCCACTGCACCAGGGCCACCACTAGTTCTCGGTCCCCATGCCCAGGGTCGGGGCAATCGTCCCTCTTACATCATTTAACAGGGAAGAAAACAACTCTTTAACTTGCTCCTGAGTCATAGGGCCTCCCTTGGCTGAGGGAGCCATCCGTTTGACTCACTGGGGCTGATTCTGGGGTCTCAGTATGGACAAGGGGCATAGCCACGGCCCCTATTGGCCCGAGGTCAGGTTTGTGGGTCCGAGTGGCTTCATAGGCGGACACTTATTGGACAGCCAAGTCAATGGCATCCTGCAAAGTAGAGCGCCTGAGGGCACCTAACCAGAACCTCATACTGGAAGAACCAGTTGTCTCCATTAAATTTTTGCTTGGCGAACCTTCCTGCTCCTCAGTCGAGGATGCAGGGTTCGCCTTCCTGGAAAGATCCATCAAGAACAAGCCATATGACTTCAGATCCATTTCGGGGCCCCTCTTTGCATTAAACCACTTACTACAATAGGCATCTATGGCACGGGACAAACAAAACTGGGCCTTTAATTGCTCCGTCATCCTATCTCACGATTTCTCATAGGGCAAAGAGACAATCTTGAGCCTAGCAGGACCGGAAATACCAGTCCACAGGTGGACACAACGCTCATCCTCCGTCCACCCATTAAAGTCAGCCACTCTCCCAAATTCTGACAAATAATCAGGAAAGGTTACTCCCTGGACAATTTAGGGTGTCCCAAAAAAAATGAAAATCGGAAATTTAAAGGAGCTAACCCCTAAAAATTTTCTTTGAACCCTTTCTGTCCCACAAGCAAAATTTGGGCTCATTTGAAGGGGTTTTAGAACTCCCCCAAATGCCAAATAGATGAAATGTAGTTTTGTGCTATTTTTCGCCGCAAAAAATGGCTTTTTTGCCTTATAACTCAGAAAGTGTCAACTTTAGATCATACAAATGTATTGAAAGCTAATATAAAAGTGTATATTCCAAACACTTTGGTACCTATACCATGTCTGTATCATGCACAGTTTTCAAGATATGACACATTTTTATACTTACAAATAAAAAATGAGAGATCAACAAATGAATCTTTTGAAAGGTCCCGAGTTTATCACAATTTTTAAATGTAGAATTGCCCTCTTTTCATTCTTTGAAAGTTTAATATAACTTTTGGGTCAAGTGAGCATATTTGTTAAAAAATACAGGTTTATTGATCATATACAACTGTTTACAATTAAATTTATCCGTACAACAATATAATTGTTAACAGCAATCAAATACAAGATGCAAAATAAGTATATAACTTATACACAAAGATATCACCTTGGCTCCTTGGAATTGTTCATATTGCAGGTAAAGTTCACATTGTATCATGCTTCAGTGGGAGTTCACATCATTTCCAATTCAGTTCGGTTACAATTTTTAAATTGTTTGCGGTGATTTCGACAACTTGAAGCAAATATTGCTTCCGGTCTTCATCAATTGTGCTTTGATTTAACTCCTGGATGAGAGCAATCCCTCTTTCAGCAATGTCATTTACACATACTAGATTTTTAACCATTGATAGTGAAGCTTGGTAGGAGTCATTTTCAGGCCAATCATTCGCAGGCAAGTCCAGGAATTGTCATCCATATCCAGTGTGGTAAACAATGACTTTGATGGTGATAAATCAGTGATGGTTCCCGGCAATGTTTTGAGGAGATGGTCACCTCTTTCAGTTATCATGTTAGTTACAAGGGTTTGTTTTTCATCAGTGGAGATCAAGTCTGAGAAAATAGCTAATGTTGCCAGCTTAGGACTCAGATACCAGGAATGTCTGAGCATCATTTTCAGAGGTTAAATGAGCTCCAAGATGCCAAATTTAACCTCTGAATTAAAAGAATCTCATTGACAGGGGCATCAATTGCTGATCTACACATACATGTACCATGCTTGGATGTAGACATTGACTACAAAACGATTGTATCTTCGGATGGCTTTCAGTTCCCTTGATGTTATAATTTTGGACATATTTGAACTGTAAAGTTGTTCGATCTTCAGGCTGTAAATGGCCTTAGCCATCCAGCGAGCTCTATGTAAGGCTCCAGGCTTTCTGATTGTGACCTAAAACACACATATACAATAAATACACTTTATGTTATTCAGTAAAACGGATTGAGAGCAAGCATCCAAGAAAGACTTATTCTATATTACCTCTATTTCTAAGCCAACCATTAGAGCAGCCAACTGTAGCAATTCCAGATAATCATCTCTTTCATGAGTCTTAGTAGGCTGTTCCAAAATGAAGTTCTTCAATGATTCTTTTGCCAATATACGAGGATTCTCTTGCAGCTATAATGGGGTAGTTCGTAGTTTTTGGCCAGTCCTCTTTGAATCGCTTAAAAAGTTTTATCTCTGGACCATTTGAGGGTCCAAAACAAACATTAAAAAAATCAGCTAATAGTATTTCCATCATGTGGTGTCTGCAACTGAGCAAAAAAGATTACGACCAAGGGCATTTTCCAGAAGAGTTGCAGCACCCGATTTTCGACCAGTGTTAGCCGCTGTGGTGTCATAACACATTCCAATGACTGTTTTATCAGATTCCCATGCAACCCGATGAGTCATAACAGCATTACTCATTTCTTTCCCTGTACTTCTTTCTAACATCGGAACACCAAGTTGTTTGGAAGTGCCACCAATGCAGGAGGACACTAAGATGGGTAACCTATCAAATTGGACACCTGAATGAGTTTCTGGTAGGAGCTTGCCATCCCAATGCACCACACATTTACTTGCTAGGAAGTGCTTCTTGATTTCATTAGCTGCTGTACTTCTTTGGATTTGTCGCCAGCTATGTACGCTGCTCTTAGAGAGCACACTTCCCGAAGTGGAAGGCCCAGCTTCATTAAGTACTGTTGCTAAAATCATAGTAGACTTTCGAATGCTTGTATTTGTTCGGTCCAATACATGATACGCTTGCGCTTCCTCATAACATTTTAGTCAGATTGCTCATCAGAACTTTCTTCAGAACTGCTAGTCTCATCTGTATCATCCAAGTGGGCTTCATCCACTTCATTTGAATCACTTTTCATCTTCTTCTTATACTTTTATTCGCGCTCATGCTTTTTAAGAGACAGAGACACAATCACTGCTCAGCGCTCAGAAGGATTTGCTAGATAATCCTTTTCAAACTAAATCTCCCCAGCATTAGCTGTACCACTGACAACTAAGCTAACTCAAGCTTATATCCACTTCAGGAAATTAAGAAAGAGCAACCAGATAAACTGAGACCTTTCAATAGATTCATCTGTTATAATAACTGCTTCTTTTTCTGCCATAAGTATAACAATGTCATATCTTGAAAACTGTGCATGATACAGACATGGTATATTTGCTAAAATGTTCGGAATGCACACATCTATAGTAACTGTGAATACATTTACATGGTCTAAAGCTGATATTTTATGAGTTATAAGGCAAAAAACCATTTTCGGCAGAGAAAAATAGCACAAAAATGCATTTAAGCTATTTTGCATTTGGGGGAGTTCTAAAATCCCTTCAAATGAGCCCAAATTTTGCATGCGAGACAGAAAGGGTTCATAGAAACTATTTAAGGGTTAGCCCCTTTGAATTTTGGACATTCATTTTTTTTGGGACACCCTACTGGACATCATACAAATAGGGTAGGGCTTCCCTACAACGTCTATGCCTTGAATTATAAGCACGACTACCAGGGGCCACGTGGTCCGCCATTACTGCACCGCCAGCCCCACCAGCCCCAACTGGTTCAATCCCCACCCATGTCCTATATCCAGGAGAGGAGGAAGAATGTATGTGTAGGCCTTGAACCATTGTTACTTATTACGTAACAATTTTACAATATTTAGCAGTTGATGATGTAACAAACAAAGTGGCCCTTGATTAGGGACTGGCCCCTGTTCTGGGGCTAGCCTCCGATCAGAGTTTTACATATATGTGAATATTAATCAGTTTTTGATGATGTGGTGGAACATGACCTGGATATTACCCATAATTGCTGCTTGCTGATCATCCCAACTTTTGTCAGTCAGATCTAAAATGCTATGTGCTACATGGCCCAAAAAATGCTTTACTACATATTCCTAGTATGATTAAGCAGCGATATCCT
Source organism: Alitta virens (assembly GCA_932294295.1). Taxonomy (NCBI): domain Eukaryota; kingdom Metazoa; phylum Annelida; class Polychaeta; order Phyllodocida; family Nereididae; genus Alitta; species Alitta virens. Next base: position 31,989,875 of record OW028583.1, on the reverse strand, counting down.
TAAATTGTGTAAGTTGTGGCATGATACCAACTGTAATTTTTTTAATGAATTGAATGCTCTTTATAAGAGTGAATTACCTTGGCCTAAATGTGGTGTTAGGTGGACAGCAATGTTTGAAGGCACAACAAATTCCTCCAGAATTGGTGACACAAGTTCCAGGTACTAATGTCCATGCAAATCTCACTCATAGCTGTAATGTTGATATCCAGTCTCTTCAAAGATGTTTTGTATATGCAAAGGAGAATACAGTACAAAGAGGAGAATACAGTGCGAAGAGGAGAATACAGTGCGAAGAGGAGAATACAGTGCGAAGAGAAATTGGAATGTATGCTGAAACAAACATGTGCTTTTTTTGTTATATACATACCACAAAATGAAAAACTTTAAGCATCAGTTACCTTGTTTCAGATACTAATCAGTTACTGTATTGTAATAGACAAAGCCCAACATTGTAATGCTGTGCATGACAATGTTAGGCGTGCAATTGTACAAACCAAACACTTGGCATATTATTTCTGGAGAGAAATCAAGGCAAGTATGAACCTTAGTTTAATAACTGACTCACCTGAAGATAATTATTGTAAATCTGTTCCAAGTGAGCTATGTAGTTGCTCTATTCTTTGAACAATATCCCAGTCCAGCATTGTATAATAATAATATTATGTCTATAGACTAGGTTAGTGGTTGTTTGTAGTATAAAAATCCCCTGTTGTTTGTTATCACTGAGGATGTTCTTTACTAAATAAACATTTCAGCTATTTTATTGAATGATAGCACTGACAAGTGCCTTAAAATCTCCCTGTAGTATTAGCCATATCAAAACAATGTTGATACACACATCTAGATATAGTACACCGCTAACCTTGCTTATTTTTACAATGTTCTGAAACTTTATAATGTATACCTAAATCTATTTAGATTCAAAGATATGAAGATTTAGAGGTAGTTCATTGTCAAATATCTGCTCCTATGAATGAAACTACAATTAATATAGGGGAACTATTCAATGGGCTAACTGTTGCTAACTTTTTGAATTGATTGCATAATACTATTAGTGTTTTATGATAATTTACTTTATTCCATTGGTTGAAATGAATGTTAAACATAGGAATAAGGAACATAGGAATATATATGCATGTATATTCTAAATCAGTTGTTATAAAAGCTAGTAAAGTGAAATTTAAACAAGCACCAAGAAAATGTAAGACTCTACATAGCCCAACAGGTGCTGATGAGGCGTTAAACGCAAACACACACACACACACATTTGATCGATGTATACATTCCGTAACATGTGCTGTCTGATGATCGTACAGTCATAGCCGAAAGTTTTCAGACACTTGCTATAGATGGTGACTCTGACGTCTTTTTGATCCTGCATCCTAGGTTGTATAACCCTTGATCGGGGATATGAACTGGGAATTGTGATGCCCTGCACCTGTCTTTGTATCTTTATATGTCAGTGAACCACACTTATAGACATGATATCTTCAGGTCCCTTGATGCTAAGCTCATTGAACTACAGGCAATAAACATCAGAGGAAAATCTAAATAAGTAACAAAATTCGGTTCTTTCGACTTTTTTGGTCCTTACCTTCCAGAATTGTGTGCCTCTTCGCTAGGGTGTGGTTGTTTCCCCTCAAATTGCAAAAAAAATATTGAGCCTGCCTTAGTTTTCTTTGGGATGAGATTGATCATGAACATTATTTTCCCCAAGTTTTGTAAAATTTGAACAAGATTTAGGTGTTGCAGTTTTGAAGAATCGTTTCGCCCATTGAGTCAATAGAGCTACGGAATGCTGTAATAGAGTCTTTTCACTGAGCAGTCCGGAATTCAACAAGACATAAGTCTTTCTTCTCCTCTTATAACTCATTTTGCTTTTCGGACAAAGAAGAACATAACTAACCTACTGAATAAATACAACTTTCTCAGGGAAATAACAGATACCAAGTGAATGATAAGATGTTAAATATACATTAAAATGCACTAAAAATACTGCTGCTTGGATGCACTTTGCCTTATCCAATCACACTGAAGGGCGGGAACTTTCCCAGCCAATAGTATTGCAGTATTCTGTTTTAGCCACCTGGTAGAAATACAGAGAACCTTCCGTGAAAATCCACTATTAACATCATATGACATGTCTGATGATACCTCACTGGTTTGATATTAGGCAGTGTATTTATCATTTCACAAAAAGTGTACTGTCTGTTCATGGCCCACTTGGTGTTTGTCCTTTCAATGTGAGATGAAAGATTATTATGACTTCAAGGTGTATAATCGTATTCTCCTGCTAGTGTATATAGACAATCCCTGGCACTGTATATATAACATTTGAATATATCAAATTAGTACATATTTTAGCTAGGTTATTATAAATCAACATCCTTAAATTATATAATATATAATTGTGTAAATATATATTTGTACGTGTATTTTTTATTTTATTTTTATAAATTGCGCTTTTACAGTTGCCAAGACAATGATACATTTTCACAATGGGATAACAAACTTTAAATATAAACTGTAACCTGAAATTGCTCATTTTTTCTAAATTAATGTTAACAGGGCAGCTGTATGCCAAATGTGTTGGAGGGTTAACATTATGATTTGTTCTGGGATAGAACAAATCGAGTTTCAGCAACGCTTTATATTGCTTGCATCACAATAGAAACTTGCGTGGTAGCATTTTACATACTATCGAGAAATTCTACTGATGATATGATTAAAATTCAGGTCAATAATACTTTTGCTGAAATGTTATGCAAGGCGAACGTGTTATCACCCGTTAAATTGTAGCTAAGGGTATACCCCACTTTAGAAATTAGGAGGTGAGGTTAGAATTCTGGTATTTTGCAACATCAATGATCTTGTCAAACAGGTGAAAAGTTGATAGGCTTTCAATTCGTGTGGGGTAATATGTGAGAATACACTGTGTATACTATATATATGGAATGACTTTTTTTCTTCTTTTTTTTTATATTAAAGATGTAATGAGCATCATTGGTATTTGCAATTAGAATCTTGAACTATGGCAGTACCTCAAAGATGTCTTACATATCAAAGGATACCAGAAAGCCATTTTACTGGGCTGAAGAAGTGAGATCAATACACTGGCAAAAAACTTTGATTAATGGATCCTACTGTGCCACATTATTAATACATAATACTGTTCACAACAACTTTCGTATCCAATGACAATGTGAGGGATGCTTGGGGAAAGTTTTTTTTATACATCTCATGACTGAATCATTTTTGTTTGAAGAATAGAAGGTCAGATGAACTTGAAGGTCAAGGTCAGATGAACTTGAAGGTTCACAACTGCAGGGCCTCAGAGTCACTATGCAGCATGGGCTGAAGTTCTCCAGGTGTAGTCACATCATTTTGCAGAAGGAAGTCACGGATGAAGCAATGAAGAAATCCAACTGTCAATGATGAAGCAATCCCACTTCTGACACCATTTATAAGAGTTCAAACACCAGAGATGTATTGTAGTAAAGGGTTTATTAAAATCATGTAGAAATATAAGATGAGATGACTCTGAAATATTATTGCCCTGGTGTTAGCAACCATATAGTCTTCGAACAGGTACTCAGGACCTCAAAACAGGTGACCAGGTCAATGACCTTTGCAAGGATTCTACCAATGCATAAGTAGTGCTCAAAGGAAAGAATATTGCATATTTCAGAGAGATCCAGTGACAAGTTGCCACACCTGAGATCAGCTCCGCTATGATCCAGGCTTCCCTGGCTGCTCACTAATGCAGAACAGTCTTTAATGTTTTTAGTTGAGCAGCTTATAATGATATATTGACTTGACTGATAGTTATGAATAATAGATAAAAGAATAAAATCGGAAGAAATAATTTTGAATGTGAATTTAAGTTTGGAGACTTTCTCACACCACTCCAGAGGGCACCACTGTACATTAAATACAAGGAGAGTGTTCCATCTGTATATAAAATAAATTTCCACATTAGTACCTCTTACATTCAAGTAATCCATGATATTTAAAGACTTCAACAATGTAATCCATGATATTTTAAGACTTCAACAATGTAATCCATGATATTTTAAGACTTCAACAATGTAATCCATGATATTTTAAGACTTCAACAATGTAATCCATGATATTTTAAGACTTCAACAATGTAATCCATGATATTTAAAGACTTCAACAATGTAATCCATGATATTTTAAGACTTCAACAATATAATCAATGATATTTTAAGACTTCAACAATGTAATCCATGATATTTTAAGACTTCAACAATGTAATCCATGATATTTAAAGACTTCAACAATGTAATCCATGATATTTTAAGACTTCATCAATGTAATCCATGATATTTTAAGACTTCAACAATGTCTCCCATATTTAAATGACAAGCAAGGTAGTCCTTGTTACTTTTAAGCGCATCCATTTGGGGAAAAAGAAAAATTATGTAATAATGACTTAATCAGACAGTGTGCTCAGACTAAGTGAGAATAAAAAATTATCACACACTGATTTATATCAGCTTCAGCATATGCATGCTGCAGTGGAAAATACAACCAACAACAGAGTAGGATTAAGTTATTTTTGACTGAAGTAAATCAAATACATAAACTGCATGACAAATGTTATAATATGACTCATATATACATAGTTTTATTGACAGTATTAATAGAACAACTTGATACTTAAGTCAAATAAAAAAAAAATGATCAGATCTAAAACTTCAACTACTAGACAAGCTAGATCTACAGACTATACACATAAATATGATATACAAGACAATGTAAGATACTTTATCATATTTTGATGTAGATGGCAAGAAATGAACATGACACAATGTAACAAAATGCCTGTAAACATGTCAAAGCATGTTTTCTGTTTAGTCTTAGTGACAGTGACAGTTAAACTTTGAATTAGCTATTTCCTGTAAATTTAATTGACTCATAATATTCCCTATTGACACAATTATACACTTGACAAGTTTGTAGTTCGTTATTGAATATTCATTAGTAAGGAACAATTGAGTTAAGGATATAAAAACTGTGAATGCTCTAGAATATCAACATGACTGAGAGTTCACTGATTGTTATTCTGATACAACAGAAATGATTATTTGTGCAAACATAACAATCAATAAAATGAAAACATAAATTAAATATATATAAGGCATAAGCACACATAAATATTTCGGACACAGTCAAATATTTTTTTATTTAGTGGATATCATATAATGATTCATCATTAGCATCAGACTCTTTGAAGATTTCCATGAATTTATTAAATTTTTCTATCTTAGACATGTAATCATTGAACATTTTGGCATTTTGCTTGAAATCCTTTATCGTCATTGACCCCCTGAAAAACTTCATGGATTTATCATGTTGATCCACCTTGACTTCTATCTCTTTTAAGAACACCATGTTCTTCTGAAATTCGGCTACAGCATGTTGCCTTTGAATGGAACTCTGTAACATTCTCATAAAATCATTGATTTCGTGTATTCCAGAATTGTTCTCGTCTGCTTCAGCCACATAAGTATCATAGATTTCTCCTCTGCTCCTCAAGGAGTAATGATGAGCTCTTTTGTTGAATGACATGGCTGGACCATTTTCATCTAACACTGCGGTGTTAAAGCCATCAACCAAAACAAGGATAAAGAAATTAGTTTCCAGACTATCGTATGATGCTAGGAGATGCATGCCTACGATCCCCATTTTGTATCAATATCACCTTAGTTACCAAATAGTGTCACTTAGATCTATATCTATTGTATCAGGAATCGTCTCAGGAAATTGGGAAGTGGCTCAACATAGTTAAGTAGGACTTGTGGAAACAGTGGATCACTTAGTGTTCACATGTCTGGTCAAGAAATGAATTGTCTATATTAAGGTATGTGTAATATGAATGTTGTTTATGAATGATGAAATTAATATATTGAAGCAATAACATATGATTAAATATTTGAACTTAATCACACTTTTGTTGCATCTGTCATTACAAATATAATAGCACTATTGATTTATGCTGAAATAACAAGCATTATCTTGAGATAGATATCATAACATGGCACAGCTGACATGATTAATGCATGTACCATAGTGACCAGCTGAATAGAAAAGGCAGGGTGATTAACACTGTGGCCAAAGCAATTAAGAAAAGAGTACCGTGACTAAATGAGTGTGAATGTCAACCCAGAGAAATCACACTTCTGATAAGCTTCGGACTAATGAGCTGTTAGTGCCAGTCAATAAGACTATAGATACTCTTTAAGCTATGCTAATACTCTTTGTGTAACAATGACTTTAATTGGACGCCTGCACTTTTAACACCTTTAAACATCTTGCTAATTATTTTGTGGTTCTGCGGAGTATGGTTCCAATGTATATGAATAGTTAGCAATCTTTCCCAAACACCAAAGCAAAATTAAAAGTTATATCTTTTAATATTTATATTTTCCTAATTTCTTAAGAAGCGCATTGGAAATCGGGTAAGTATAACAATCGACAAAATAATTTGTGACTAAACGACAAAACAATTGGGGCATCCAGTCGCTTTTTCAGGGTTGTTTGACGTTATATTAGTTTGTTTACGTAAATCGCTTACTTTTGCTTATTATTTACAAGAAAATTGGCCATCATTCCTAACTTTTTCATAATCACAGTTGTGTGTCATAACTCAATCTGCAGCTGCTTGGCCAGGAGGATTTGGCTGCTTGCAAACATGATTACATGTAAAGCAAGTCCTCGATTCAGTGAACCATGTCCCTTTTTCGCAATGGCCTTCACAATATTGACCAGCTTGCAATTCAGGTCCCTTGGCTGAGTCATTATTGCTTGGGATCACGAATAATCATTGGCTTTTTAATATGAACAACCAGCAAAAGTAAGCACTTTACGTGAACCAACTGTAATAGGACCACTGTTCTAGCATTGAAACATTGCATAGTATTTTTCATTGTAATATTCACCTGGATGTTCTGGTCGTTCTGGAAGCTCATAATACACAGGGTCATCATCTAAGTTGTGTAAACATATATAATTTAGTATGATAATTCTCTTATTAGTGAATTTAAGAATCTCAAAATTACATATACAGCAAAAAGTTTAAACTAACAGAATTGCCATTCACCTTTATACAAACTGTGAGTGGCATCATCGCCTGAAACGTCTGGGCAGGATAGTCCTGCAATGAATCAGTTTCAGGTATAGTAGTGAGTTTGACAATGTTTTTGTACCAGATCTAAATCTATAGAACACCTTTAACTTAAGATATCCTACTGCTCAAGAGGTACTTCTATGATCAGGTTTACGAATTCATTGGAGGATTGGTACAGTTTCGTCATATCACTTTCCCATATAAGGTAGTTCGGTAGCTGTGTTGCTCTATGACCAGTTTCAGCCAAATATTGGTTACCAAATCTATGCAAATTGCATAAATTAACATTTTAGACATAAATGAATCGATAACCATGGTATTTTACTGCAATAAAACAAGCTACACAACATGGGTCTTACAAGAGATTGACCATGGATTACATTTGACTGTGATTTAGTCCAAGGAAAGTTGTGCTCTAAATAGCCTGCTGCAGTGGCCAAATTGTCAGAGGCGCTGGCATAATTAAAAATGAGGGTTGAAGGACCTGGGTACAAATCCAACCAGGGGATAGTCTTCTTTTCTTTTTTTATAAATATGTTTACATGTCATTCATTTAAGGTATTTTTGCCTCATTGACCTAATTTGGTTGCATTTTTCATATTCAATTTAATTCAATTTTTATTTCACAAAAAAGTAGGACGTCATAAAGGCCAAAGCTTATTGGTGTTGACACCCCATATATTATGACATCATTATTTGACCCTTGTATTTTCACTCTGTGACCTCACCATGGCCATTGTCTATTGATGATGTCACAATACTTATAGCTGAGTGCATAGAGAGGTCAATGAGGCAAAACTGTCAACATGGCTGCCTCGTGAAAATGGTGTATGACTGATGCTCCGGCATGGGTCCCCAGGGCTAGCAGTTCCTAAACAATACCCGAAACGATGAATCGCCAAACCTATCCATTCATATTCCTAGATATTGTTTTCAGATTTTAGGTGAATTAGCTTTACCACACATAGGGTACACCAGTTCATCTTTAGCAACTGCTTTATTCAAGAACGAATACATGTGCAATTTATATAATTATAAATGGAGTATATATCATTTTGAAACAAAATGCATATTTTGTTTACAGTTGAGATATTGTAAACAAAGGTATTTTTATTTATGGAAATAGCAAGATAAGACTATTAAAAGGTGACATGGGTCACATTTATGGTTGCGTAAAACATTTTGGGCGAATTTTTAGGAGGAAAACTTAACACATACCCAGATGAATTATATTGGTTGAGGGAAGTCATATGACTAATGGGTCATGTGACTTCTACAAATAAATTTTGTTTGCGGTTTCCAAGACAAATGATTTTTTTTAAACAAAAATGGTGTCATGTACCGAAAAGATCTCCTTCTGGAATTCAAGACGTATAGCTATAGGGCTACCATCATTGCCACAAGGAAGTTTCATAGGAAATCGAATGACATGAAAATGTGATACATCAGGAATCATCCTTATGAAGGTTTTTGTTTTTTGGTGAACTTTTTTGCACTTCCATAATTTTTTTTTGTCCATATTAAAGTAAATAATATTATAGATTGGCTCTTACCATCTAAGGACTAGCATTTTTCTTACAGGTATGTACTTTTAGATTATTTAAGAAATGTACAAAAATCAACATTACTTCTCCTCAGTTCACTGTGATTGGGTCCAGTCACGGCATGATATATCTGCTCTGAAAATTAGTATAAAAAAAAAAGTACAAAACATTTTGTATAGTATTGCAATCATTTATACAAGTCTATGTTTCTACAATCTGCAATGCTGAAAGCACTGGCATCAATTAGTGATTTTGATCATTGAACGCCTACAAACACTCTGGGCCCAGCATGACCTATGCTATGTCACGTAAATGTGCTATCTTATTATTTAGTACACCACATTTTTTAGTGTTTGAATTTGCAGGTTAACGCCAGGGTTGACTGCTTGAAAGGAAATGTTTAAAGATCTTGTGAAATTTATTGATCAACACAATTTTCTCACCTTTTTTTAGTCCTGGCGGATATTTATAATCTGAAATTGTAATTGCTAGTAAATTTGGAGGAAAGATAAAGTACATTTGGAGGAAAGATAAAGTACTTGTGGAGGAAAGATAAGTAACTTTGGAGGTAAGATAAAGTACCTTTGGAGGAAAGATAAAGTACATTTGGAGGAAAGATAAAGTACATTTGGAAAGATAAAGTACCTTTGGAGGAAAGATAAAGTACCTTTGGAGGAAAGATAAAGTAAATTTGGAGGTAAGATAAAGTACATTTGGAGGTAGGATAAAGTACCTTTGGAGGAAAGATAAAGTACATTTGGAGGAAAGATAAAGTACATTTGGAGGAAAGATAAAGTACATTTGGAAAGATAAAGTACCTTTGGAAGAAAGATAAATTACTTTGGAGGAAAGATAAAGTACATCTGGAAAGATAAAGTACCTTTGGAGGTAAGATAAAGTACATTTGGAGGAAAGATAAAGTACATTTGGAGGTAAGATAAAGTACCTTAGGAGGAAAGAAAAAGTACATTTGGAAAGATAAAGTACATTTGGAGGTAGGATAAAGTACCTTTGGAGGAAAGATAAAGTACATTTGGAAAGATAAAGTACATTTGGAGGTAGGATAAAGTACCCTTGCAGGAAAGATAAAGTACATTTGGAAAGATAAAGTACATTTGGAGGTAGGATAAAGTACCTTCGGAGGAAAGATAAAGTACATTTGGAAGAAAGATAAATTACTTTGGAGGAAAGATAAAGTACATCTGGAAAGATAAAGTACCTTTGGAGGTAAGATAAAGTACATTTGGAGGAAAGATAAAGTACATTTGGAGGTAAGATAAAGTACCTTAGGAGGAAAGAAAAAGTACATTTGGAAAGATAAAGTACATTTTGGAGGTAGGATAAAGTACCTTAGGAGGAAAGAAAAAGTACATTTGGAAAGATAAAGTACATTTGGAGGTAGGATAAAGTACCTTTGGAGGAAAGACAAAGTACATTTGGAAAGATAAAGTACATTTGGAGGTAGGATAAAGTACCTTCAGAGGAAAGATAAAGTACATTTGGAGGTAAGATGAAGTACATTTGGAAAGATAAAGTACCTTTGGAGGTAAGATAAAGTACATTTGGAAAGATAAAGTACATTTGGAGGTAGGATAAAGTACCTTCGGAGGAAAGGTAAAGTACATTTGGAGGTAAGATACAGTACCTTTGGAGGAAAGATAAAGTACATTTGGAAAGATAAAGTACATTTGAAATAAAGTAACTTCGGAGGAAAGATAAAGTAAATTTGGAGGTAAGATAAAGTACATCTGGAAAGATAAAGTACCTTTGGAGGTAAGATAAAGTAAATTTGGAGGTAAGATAAAGTACATCTGGAAAGATAAAGTACCTTTGGAGGAAAGATAAAGTAAATTTGGAGGTAAGATAAAGTACATCTGGAAAGATAAAGTACCTTTGGAGGTAAGATAAAGTAAATTTGGAGGTAAGATAAAGTACATCTGGAAAGATAAAGTACCTTTGGAGGAAAGATAAAGTAAATTTGGAGGTAAGATAAAGTACATCTGGAAAGATAAAGTACCTTTGGAGGTAAGATACAGTACCTTTGGAGGAAAGATAAAGTACATTTTGAGGTAAGATAAAGTACCTTTGGAGGAAAGATAAAGTACATTTGGAAAGATAAAGTACCTTTGGAAGAAAGATAAATTACTTTGAAGGAAAGATAAAGTACATCTGGAAAGATAAAGTACCTTTGGAGGTAAGATAAAGTACATTTGGAGGAAAGATAAAGTACATTTGGAGGTAAGATAAAGTACCTTAGGAGGAAAGATAAAGTACATTTGGAAAGATAAAGTACATTTGGAGGTAGGATAAAGTACCTTTGGAGGAAAGATAAAGTACATTTGGAAAGATAAAGTACATTTGGAGGTAGGATAAAGTACATTTGGAAAGATAAAGTACATTTAGAGAAAAGATAAATTACATTTGGAGTTGAAAATCTTTAAATTTGTATGTAGAGGGTGTCTGTGTACATGTCTCTTTTACAGCAAAATCTGTTTTTTTTTTATCTAATCTATATCACGATCATGAGAGCCTCCAAAAACGTTTGGGTAACACTTCCACACCAAGTATGTTTTTTTCTGTACAGGCCAATTTGTGGTAATGGTTTGATATCATTTGGAGGAATAGAAAGATGAAACAGCAGCTATCCAACTTGGGATCGACCAGGAATTAAACCTGGAACCCACCCCCGTCACATGATCTAGTATGACAATGTTGACTGTGCTCAACTGTCAATCCAATGGCTTGATTAACAGAACAGACTGAACTATATGTCATGTATGTCCTTCTGCTAATCTTTAAGAAAAATTGGACTCAGAACTTCTTATCGACCCTTCAACCTAAAAGCAGTTAATGACCTGTACCATTTAATGACAAGAATATATTCATTCATACAATTGTAGGGACTGGAGACGGCACCTTGTGCTTGCCCATACTCCAGAATGGTTTGAGTGTTGTGGGGCTTGTCCATCTACAGTCACGTATGGCCTTTGATGAGAGTTTCTGGTACATAGTAAATACTAATTAATTCCTATCTACGCTCTACAGTATTGACACGAATCATGAGTAACTTTTATGTGACTAACCCTTCACAAGAGAATGATTCCATTGTTGTCCTGGACATGGACGGGTATGTTTTTGTGATAACGTTTTTGTAATAATTTGGCACAGGACCACAATGTTTCCACCCTGAAGCTGCTTTGAGACTGCATTCTGAAACTTCAGTCACCTTGCTGGACAGAAGTGGCAATCAGATAGCCTGGCTGAGTAATCCAGAGCTCCCATACAACAATTGCCTGAATACAGTGCAACCAGATGGATATTTTATTTTTGCACAGTAGTCATCATACAACTGGTCCGCCAGACGACTTGTCATCTGACCATCTCGCCCGCCGGTACAACTGGTCCGCTAGTCAGGTCAACTGGCCTGCTACTTGTGGTCCACTGGTCCGCCACTTAGAGTCAATGGGTCTGCCAGAAAGTCAACTGGTCCTCTGCAGAAAAAGTCAACAGGTCCGCCAGTATAAAGGTTGTTGCAGCCAGGTTGCCCATGAGCCGGGCGGGGTTGCGGCGCCCCCCACCTCCCTTCCATTACATTTTACTATACAGCATTAATTGTAATTCACATATATCTAGGTATGAAGTGTTAAGCAAAGAGTAAAAACCTCTTTGGTGTTAAGTGCAATCATCACCTGGGTGCAGTCATGGGCCTCTATGAAATTGTTTTAGGTCCTTTGTTTCTATTTCAATATTCAGTAATGTTAGGTCAAATATTAGGATAATATGGAATTATAAAACTCAGAAACGAATCTCTTTAAGAAAGGTGAAAACCATGTAAGAGAAGTGGTACAACTTCAGAAAGATGTAGGACAGTCCGACTAGACATATAGGCACTATATATATATTTCTTACTTATAAAAAAAAGTCAAAGTAAAAAAATTCAAACTATTTGACTTGTCTACTGTTACATTAATTTGATAAAAAAAAAAAAACAGAACACTTTTCAATTATGAGCAACAATGATCAGGAGAAATTGCTAAATTCAATTGCAGCCTACTATTTTCCTTTAATTTTTGCTCAATATATCTACTTGCAACAAGACCCACAAAACAGAACTTTCTGTGGCAAACAAGAAGGTACAACTATTCTCCTACGAATTTTAGTTCTCAAGATATTCCAGTTTTGATATTGTACAAATCTGACCCTCAGAAAGGGGGGGGGGGGCGGGTGCTAGGCAGCCACTTGCAGACGCTTGGCCGAGCAAATGAGGCAGACAAGTTGACTTCCTTACAGCGGACGAGTTGGTAAACTATAACTGGCCAGCGGTCTGAAGTGGCGGAAGAGTAGGCTTCGGCGGACAAGTTGACTTTGACGGCGGACCAGTCGGTCGGACGGTGGACGACTTGGTAGCTACCGAGTCCTCCAAAAGGTGTATAGTCAACTCGTCCACCAGACGACTCGTTAGATTAGGGAAAAAAAGATTTTGCTGTAAAAGAGGCATGTACACAGACACAGAACCCCTCCCCTCCCCTCCCCTGGAGCCTGTACTAATGTATATTGCAATGACTTTACCTGGGGTCACTTCATACTTTATGGCAATTATAATTTTTTTTGTTTAATTTTTCTTATTTTCAGCAAAACTGCTATGCATTTCTACAAATATTGTTGAGGATTTACTGGTCTGAAATCTTTTTGCTATGGCCGCTGTGATTTTCTTGAATTGCGATTTTTTCTTTGGTTGTTTTGCCTTGACATCTGAAAATCCAGATACAAAAAAATAATATTTAATAATAAGCCACCCTCTTTTGTAATATTTTATTGATACTCCACCAAATATGGGGAATGTAGCATTCAAATGTGCTAAAAAAAAAAAGAAACATTCTGTATTTACTTAGTTCTGCGGATGCATATAATTTGGATGCATCGAAATGAAGATCCTGGTAGTTTGTTGCCCCATGTCTTGCATTTGGGGAAACAAAGGTTTCATTGCTTGACCCTGTTACCAATAAATGAAAGATGTCAATGGAATTAACATCTGTACATCAGTGGCTGGTACAAAACGAGCTATCATTACATCCAGGTAAATCTGAAGCTATTTGGTTTGCATCTAAGAGAAAGTGTAAGCAAGCTCCAAATTTTTGTGTAAAATTTAATGAAACTGACATTGTAGGAGTAAACAAGATTAAATATTTAGGATCAATAATCGGAAATGACTTATCTGGAAAAGAGTGTGTCAATATGATCATCAAAAAGGCAAATGAAAGACTAAAATTATTTTACCGCCACAAGCATGTTTTAACCAAAGAGATAATAAAAAGTCTATCTTTGTCACTTGTCCGAAGTCAAATGGATTAGGCTTGCATGTCATGGTTTTTCTATCCATCACAAGAATACAAAAAAAAAAGCTTCAAGTTTTGCAAAACAGAATGATGACACTAATTACAGATAAAGGTCACTATGAACACATCGGTAGAACTGAATTTCAACAAATTAATTATGAATGCACAAATAAATTGCACAAAAGTAAACTGTCATGAGTGCACATGCGCCGTCAGAGAGGTTATGAGTGGTCACCTGAGACCCTCTGATATAGCTGACCCGAGGCAATTCAACCACACAATTTAATAGATTGTATGGTTAAATATCTATTTTTGGTTGAATTCTTATTTTTGGTATAAAATAGTTTGGAGCAGTTAAGCCTGCACTTCTAACCACCAGACAGTGCCAAGACAAAAGTAGTAATTAACCGACGAAAAGCTAAAATTGTTGTCCAGTGTATGCTCAGCAAAAATGCTATATCTTATTTTTGGAACAAAACATTGCCAAAAGGTATTTCATTTACATCAGTGAAAAGTTGTCTGTAAAAGGGTGGGTGGACATGAAGACAGGCCAGTTGTTTGGCAGCGTGTTTAATTTCCAGAACAGAATTTTGAAGTCCAACGCTATACATGTACATTGATATAATTTGGCATTTCATTACTCCTTCTTGCCTAGTTGGGACCTTTTGATTGTCTCATTGCGTAGAAAAATCTGATATTTTGCCATTTTACCAACTAAAAACTTTAACCCCTGATACGGACAGCTTATTGAGGTTTAATATATACATTGCATATTGCAAACAGGTTAGTAACCTAAAGAAACAAATATCCCCTGCTGCTTTGAGATCAACTGGAGTCTAAACACATCTAATAAGTCATCTTCCTAAAGCAAGACGCCATGTAGCGATGTTAGGCGCCTTGCTAGATATGGGCATGATTGCCTGGTTTTTTCCATTTGATTGGTCCTGGGGATCTGTGGACCACCAAATTAGTGGTTATGTTTACACAATGTTTCTATATTAGCGCAGTAACGTGACCTGCAGAGACATTTGAACGTTTTGAAGCACTAGTGTGTCGCTTGCATTGGCTGACCTACTCAGTCACGTGTGTGTGTTTACCGCTAGAGGGCTACGCGAAAAAAAACCATGCCATTGCCTGGAAATCTGGCAAGGCCACGCAACAAAAGCTGCGTGGAGTAAGTGGACTTGCCCTGGGAAGATGGTAATCATGTAGTACTTAGACATTGTCCAGGAGTAAATTTATATATTGTATCTGTTACATGTAAATCACACATGGGACAAATATAACCAATGTTTGTGTGATGCACAAAGGGAACGATTAAAATTTTGTCTGCAAAACAGAATAATTGCAAGTGAAAGTGTACAAATATAGGGTCAAATTGCATGTGTCATACTCTGAGAACTTAAAGCTTACATTATAGGTCTCATCTGAATCTGAATCTTTAGCACTGCTGTATGTCTGTTATATTATGATATTATGATATTGTCTTACTGACATATAGCAGCTGTAGAGTGATGAAGAGTGTTGCAAACTCTCCAGAAATTGATTCAATGAATAAAAAACACCAGTTTTATGTAGTTTTAGCAAGAGGAACAATCTGATCAGAGGTTGGCCAAATTTAAAAAATTTTCTTTAGACAGGGTGTATGACAGAAATACAGAAGTTGCAACGTGATGGATAGTGTAACAAACTCATAAAAAAATTAATTTAGCACAATCTAGCAGTTTAAAGCAGTTATTGACACAACAAGAATTATGTAATTTTTCGGTCAGTTGATTTAACTTGTTTTGCATTAGTTTGAATTCCCATTTTGTATATCACTGACCTGCAGAGTAAAGAGAAGAGTTGCAAACTTACGGAATTGGAAATGTTTGACATACATTCAAATCTCAAAATCCTGATGTGATACCGAAATTTTGAGTTAATATTTGAAATCAGCGCGTCCTTATTAGTCAAAACCACCTTGTTTCTCTAATCAAACTCTTCTTCTTTTAACAGTGTATCAGGCATTTCAAATTCAGTGTTGCAATTTTATCACATATACATATATCTGTCAATGTTTCAATACCTTCCCATAAATCAGAGGGTAAAACATCATTTTTCTGGTAAAGTGAGACCATCTGAACAAGGAAAACCATGTTTCTTCCCTGTGTAATACCGATGAATTAAACTCCTAAAATATGGCACTTTTTGAGCCTTGGCCGCTGGCTTAATTAAGTTTCGACCTAAAATGTCTGCAAGTCTACAAGAATGTAGAAAGAGTACATACAACTTTCTACAAACAAACCCCAGAATATCTTAGACCATTTTTTGCAAGGACGAGTGAAGTTCATAACTACAACACACGTGGTAGTCAATACAACTTTAAAATTCAAACATCAGAAATTAACACAGTGGTCAATAAATCTTTCTCATATAGCGTTATTAAGACCTAGCAACATCAAGGGCAAAGTTCAATACAATAACTTCAAAGGTGCACTGAATCATCATCTTGGCAATGTGCACAATGATATAACTAATGGTCTATGAAATTCCGGGCCCAATCTCATAGCACTTGTAAATATCTTGTGCATCAAATGTGGTGGTGGTGGATTAGGGTTTTATGTCCTCTTTTACGGCACCTGATGGGCTAATTAGGACAGGCAGGGACCATGGCAATGAGATGATGGATGAAACAGCCATCCAACTTAGGCGCGACTGGGAATTGAACCCAGGACCCAGTGGTTGGAAGCCCAGCGCGCTACCATTGAGCTAGGCCCCCACCCCCTCAAGGACGAGTGAAGTTCATAACTATAACACGTGGTAGTCAATACAACTTTAAAATTCAAACATCAGAAATTAACACAGTGGTCAATAAATCTTTCTCATTTAACGTTATTAAGACCTAGAATACCCTGCCTAGCAACATCAACGGCAAAGTTCAATACAATAACTTCAAAGGTGCACTGAAACATCATCTTGTGCACAATGATATAACTAATGGTCTATGATATTCCGGGCCCAATCTCATAGCACTTGTTAATATCTTGTGCATCAAATGTAGCCATCGAAGCTCATCCACTAATTACATATCATAATACACTGTAGGCTGCCATCTTGCCATCCATATATGGGACCCCACTGGAAATAAGCTAAATTCAAGCATCCTCATCATTGTATATACATCATATACTTTTGAACTTTATATCTATTTTCCTCCTTAGTTATGTTCTACTCTTACTCCTATTTATTTGCTTTATTTATTTAACATTCAACTTATTTTGATTCTCCATGTATATACTCTGTTGAGTTTGCTAAATAAAATAAAATAAATCAAAATCTGACCACTTAGTAGTAATCCACATAGTGATACATTCCAACAATACAATGATAATTTCAACAATTTACATTATAAAGACCTTTGTTTTTGTCAGTATTATTATTCTTTTTTTCCTGACCAGTGAATTATAATATTATGACTGTGAGCCAAGTTTGAATATCCTTTATAGTGGGGCTGCTAAGTTAAGAATTACAAAGGGATTGTGCATTTTGTGATAAAAGCATGAAATTTGGCAGAGGGGTACTCTAAATGATTTAGAACAACTCTGGCTACAGAAGCAAGCTGACCGAAGCCCTGGTCATGAGATATTCTAGATGGCGTCCAAAGATGACCCACAAAGTACATCTGGTATCAAATCACACTCGCACGACAGGAAATCTGTGGCAACATATGAAATTGATTCAAAAGTTCACCAGTGTGCTATTGACTTGGAAGACACGAAATTGTTAGCCTGTCTTGCAGGTGGAGATATGATGGCAATTGAAGCCAAATACCACAGATGCTGTCTCGTTGATTTGTACAACAAACATCGCAAAATAAGTGATGGAAAGGACAAAGAAACTTGTGAAAATGAAAAGATGGAAAGTGTAGCTTTTTCTGAGTTAGTTGCCTACCTTGAGGAAGCTATTTCAAATGAAGCAGTACCGGTATTCAAATTGTCATACTTGGTGATGTTGTATGGCGTTCGACTAAACCAAATGGGAATTGATGTCAATTGTCGAGTTCACAGCACAAGACTGAAAGAGAAATTACTGGCAGCAGTACCACAACTGTGTTCTCATTCTGAGGGTAGAGACATTTTGCTTACAGTTGATGAAAGAGTTGGAAGTGCATTGAAACAAGCATGCACCTATGATACTTCCGCTGGGTACCTGGCAAAAGCTGCCCCGCTCATATGCAAAGATCTGTTCAGTTCATCCTGGACATTCAGTGGATCATTGAGAAACAATAATGAAAAGTTGTGCCCAAATCTCTTATTTCCTTGGTCAGCATGATCCTTGATGGTGCAAGTATTAAGGATCAGTCAGAGAAAACACTAGCAGCAACGAAAGCAGCCTTTTCAATATCGGAGTTGGTTTTTGTTCAACAGTGAAAACTCCAAATCGCAGAGCTTCCACTTCCAAAGTAAGACACAGCCCTGATCAAGAAACTCCGCTACCAGTCTATGTGGCACTGAAAACCCATGCACTCACAAGAAGTAGAGACCTTGTGACAGCTCTGTATAACCAAGGGCTATGTATCTCATATGATCGCCTTCTTCAGTTAACAGCAAATATGGCTAATGGAGTATGTAACCAGTTTCATCTGAAATGAAATCATCTCCCTAAAGAATGACTGCAGTCTTTTCAGTCGTTTGTATATCTCTTGTCAAACGAGAGATGGTGATCTCGATGGATTCTTTAAACATGAGAATCAGTCAACTCCCCCAGCTTTATCCCAAAATGGTAAGATGAGGTTTGGAAATAAGTCAGCTTTGTTACCCATTTTGGAAGATATGACAACACCAAGAAACAATGCTCCTACTGTCAAGGCACTCATCATTGATGGAGCAATGGCAGTGCAGATGCTTCAGCCCAAATCAGCCAAAACATTTCAAGACTATTCAGATGAGGTGTTTGTACAGCTGCAGTCATACACACAAAAGTAATTTAGTCCTACATTATCTGTATTAATATATTTTATTGTTTCCTCAGGAATTATTGATAATATGGGCCTAAATATAGCACATGCACACTTATCACACCTTCGGGTCATTTTCACCTTGGCCTTTGCTATACAAGCACTAGGTTATGTCACTGATCAAACAGATGTGTTACAGTCACCTTTGTTGACCTTTCCCACCAAAAAACAGGACAAATAGATGCATTTGTAATAAGAAGGTAGACCATTGACATCTTTGAGGGGGAAAGTGCCATTTTGGATTCTGATCAATTTTCTGTCTTTTCTGTCTTATCAACTGGCCCATCTTCCTGAAAATCATGTGATTTTTTTCCAGATTAGTTGTAGATTCAAAAAAGTCCCTTTGGAATACCATTATATATCTCTGTTTTAACTTTATGACCTAGCTGGATCAAAACTGAAACCAACCTTCTTATCATCCGATACCATAATATACATATGCATGTATAGAAAACACTGAAGGAGGATTCTCTTCAAATATTATATTTTCGGTTACTTCAGAGGTGTATTTACTAGGAAATCTCTAATTTGTAAACTTTTCTTCAACTAGAGACACCATGCAAGCAGACAGAAGTCTGACTTCTGTGACATGTGTCTCTCAGAACACACCCTGCAGCATGCACCCTCTCAATAATTCAGACACTGATATTACAAGATCAAAAATATCCCAATGACCAATTGCTTATACCCCTGACTAATTGTGGCAAAACTTTAAAAGACCTCATAAGCATTTGAGTAACCTGGAGCTATCCCCAAAGAGGAGAAGCCCAGTGTAAGTTTTTAGGCCGCACCGTGTATGTTACTCACCAAATGCAAGATGTGAGAAGACTGGATGTTGTGTGGGATGTTTATTTGGAGAAAAGTCTGAAATCTTCTATGAGAGAGACTAGAGAAAAGGGTACTAGACGACGGGTTTCACCATCCACTTATCTGCCCGAAAACGGTAGTGATTTTCTTAGAAATGACCAGAACAAGATGGAGCTCTTCTCATTCCTTTCTAGACAGTTTCTGGATCATGTTTGGCCAGCTGACATATTGTATGTGACAGAGGGATCAAATGTTCTGTCTTCCAATCATGGAGGTATAATACCTCCATGTTCCAATGAAGGGTCTGACCTGTCAATACTGATGCCATGTGCGCAGGAGGAAGCAGACACTCGAATGATACTGCATGCAACTGACGCTGCAAGGAAAGGCTGTTCAAAAATCATGTTCAGAACAGTTGACACTGATGAACTGGTCATAGCTGTGGTTCACTTCTTTGAGCTTGATGTTGAAGAGCTGTGGTTGGCATCTTGGTACTGGATCACATTACCGATACATAGCTGCCCATGAAATTGCCCGTTCCTTGATGCCGAGGAAATCAAAAGCACTACTCTTATTCCAACTCACTGGATGTGATACTACATCAGGATTCAATGGCAAGGGGAAAAAAACGGCTTGGGAAGCTTGGAGCATCTTCGAAGAAGTGACATCGGCATTGGTACAGTTGGCAAACTCAACAGAAGTGCTCACTAAAGAATCAGCATCTTTGATTGAGCGCTTCATAGTCATCATGTATGACAGAACAAGTGGACTGGAAGATGTCAACAGTGCACGAAAGGAGCTGTTCACGAAAAAGGGCAGAGCACTGGAGAACCTTCCTCTAACTAAGGATGCACTTATTCTACATGTTTGGAAGAACGCCCAAGTCAAAGACGCTCCGCAACTCAACCCACTTAATTATGGATGGAAGGATGAAGGCTCCAATTGGACACCACTCTGGACAAACCTGCCACAGGCATCACAATCCTGCTACGAATTGATCAAATGTGGATGCAAACAAGGATGCCATGGAAGATGTAAATGTGTCCGTGCGGCATTGGAATGCACAGTTTGATGTGCATGATCTGGAGACTGCTAGTCCATGTTTAAAGATAATCTCAGAACTGAAGGCAAACTATTGATAATGATAGGTGCTGAGTGATTGGTGATGATGAGTTTTAAGGTTAATGTGTATTCAAATGAACTTATGCTGTTTGTCCTTTTTGATGTTTTACACATGGATTAAAAGTAAGGTTTAAGTTGTTATCAGCTTAGTTAAGTACTAATGCTCCTTTTTGAAAAATGATTTAACTGGGTTGTGACAAGATTTTCAAGAGACCATCAAATTTCAAGTTGTTTAATCGTTGTATATGCATGTATTTACTTCACTAGAGTGAATTGATGAAGTTAAAGTAAAGTACACTATTTTCGGTGGAATAAAAATGTAATTTTTTTTACTTCAAATTGCAAAAATAATGTTTCATTGACCTTAAAAGTAAAAACTAGATGATGTTGTTATAACATTTGAATTCCTTGACCAATAAAACATGGAGGTGGTGGATTAGGGCTTTACGTCCTGTATTTCTGCACCTGATGGGCTAATTAGGACAGGTAGGGACCATGGCAATGAGACGAAGGATGAAACAGCCATCCAACATGGGCTCGACCGGGAATTGAACCCAGGACCCAGTGGTTGGAAGCCCAGCGTGCTACCACTGAGCTAGGCCCCCACCTCCGACCAATAAAACATAATTAAGGACTTTTAACCATTTATTTATGATCATTATTCACCAAGATATGAACAATTGTAATGCTGGCGGCCATCTTGGACGCCATCTTGAATATCTCATGACCAGGGCTTCAGCCAGCTTGCATATCATTTAAAGTACCTCTGTGCCAAATTTCATGCTTTTATCACAAAATGGACAATCCATTTACTAAGCAGCCCCACTAATGTAGGAAATTCAGGTTATATTCATGATAGTTTAAATAGTTATACTTTGCTCAACCATAATATTCTTCCTTAATGTCAATCCAACCTTTATGCAGTATTCTGAAAAATAAATGACTGAATATTGAGGAAATATCTGACTTCAGGATGAGAATTATGTTTTTCTATAATAAGCTTCAAAGATATTCAGATTCCCTTTTCTTTTTCTTTTATTATTACTAATTCATTTTCAAACTGATAAGATATATGACATACTTGAGTATGCAATTGTGTAATTATTAATCAGAGAGCACTTACTATTTTTATGAAAATGTATTATAGACATTGTCAAAGTAATTAACACATGTATATATGACTGTGCTAAAATTAGTTATTGGTTTTGCTGTGCAATAATATCAGTGCAAAATAACCTATCTATGGTGGCCGAGGAGTACACTTCGCGGTCTCGTGGTTTCGTGGTGTGACAGTTACTTTCGCACCACGACAGTGCCAATCTCGTGCCACGAAAGTTACCCATTTTCGCACCAGAAAAGTACCAACTTTCGTACTATGAGAGTACCAACTTTCGTGGAACAACAGTTACGACTTTGCCCCCCTCCTCCTCCTCTCCGCTCCTCCCCCTCCTCTCCCCCTCCTCCTATGTCCCCTTCCTCCCCTCCTCCCCCTCCTCCCCCTTCTCCCCCTCCCATACACGAAAGCATTAGTTGTCTCATCAAGATTGTACACAACTTAAAAGTCGAAATACGATATTAAGTCAACTAGCAGCTTAAGAACATTTCCAAAATGGTACTAACCAGTATTCTAGATTAATTACATCCAGAGATAATTGTGCCTAAACATAGGCTCCCAGATTGCATGAGAAGGGTGTCCCGTCCCCTTGCTGATTGTTTTTTTTTGTCATTAACACAATTAATATTGCTTGTACGGCACTGTCGTGGTGCGAAGGTGTCGTGGGGCGAAGGTGTCGTGGGGCGAAAGTAGGTGCTGTCGCAGTCCGACAGCTCAACTTTCGCGGGGCGAAGGTTCAACTGTCGGGGGGCAAAACCTCTACTGTCGGGGGGCGAATCCTCTACTGTTGGGGGGCGAATCTTCGCACCAAGAAGTGAACTCCTCGGCCACCATACCTATCAGCAAATCATAAACTAAGATATTTGGGAAAAAAATAGGACTTCAGCAAAACCCAGTGTCAGGACTGAACCTACGAAGTTGTGATCAGCAAGCCAGCACTCTACCTACTTGGCCACAGAATAGGCTGTCGATTTGCCTCTTTGTGAAACCTCTCCTAACTTCTTCACTCCTATATCATATTGAATTACCTAGCTTTTCCTATTGGAGTGGCTGTATTTCCATTTTACAAGTTATATTTTAGTTGTACTTGTTAGCTGAATAAGCTTATTCACAAATTAGAAATTTGCAAAAAGACACTGAAACATGCCCATGCACCTATAGGTATTATGCTTTCTGTTTTCAAGTGTAGCTGATATATTGCTCACATCAATTTTTATAATATGCAAGTTATTTAATTTCAATACATAATCATACTGAACAAGTTATACACTTTCCTGTGATGATTTATTTAATTTCAACATTAAGTTAAATGCGTTTTCTGGGGTAGGGGTAATCCTCGATAAAATTCATATTTGTTTTTTTGACACACACTGATGACATGCATTGTTACTGGATAACCCAGTAGCAAATTAAATATATAAATTAAGTCTCAATCACTATCATGTATTCATGCATGAGTGGCTTCCCTGCTTAAGCAGGTCAACATGCACTATTAGACACAGACTGGGAAACTGACCCCCGCCCTCCTTGGACCCCTCTCCACTCTGCAGTCAGCACTGGAGACAACAGCAGTTAACAGCATGTACACAGGTGAACTTGGACAGACATTGCAAGGACTGGCATGCTACAAGGTGAACATGCACAGAATGTAGGTAGGTTATTACCCTTTTTTCAGATTGCATATAATCATTTCCAATATCTATCTATCTATCTATCTATCTATCTATCTATCCAGCTATCTATTTTAATTTGCATACTTTATAAACATTTAGGTAACAAAAGTCTTGAAAAATAGAACAATATTAATTAGTTGTAGCTGGAATTTTAAAAATGAATAACCTAAAATAATTAATTTAATTTAGTAATTATAATAAGGATAAGAAATCTTTATTAATGTGATATGTCAATTATGAAATAACAATTTATAATATCTTTGTAAAACATAGGATGTTGTCAATTACAATTGTTCATATCTAATGTATAGGATGGTTTATATATCCTGTAATGATATAGATATTTATATAATTACAGGATATATGCATATCTAAAAATATTTGAATGTATCCTGTACTGTATTTCAGAAAATTACCAGGCAACATACAGTTTTACAACTTGGATCATCCGGATTGCAGAAATACGTCATCAGTGACCAGAGACAAAGACTATTTTCTGGGTACATAAACTCGGCCGCTCACTCATGACTTGTACAGTGAAATATGACAATTAAGCCCTTACACCTGGGGAGACTGGTTTTCAAAATGTGTAAACCCCCATATGCAGATATGACTTTCTTGCAAATATGTCTAGATTGCATTAGTATTCAAAGAATACGGAGTCTTCATCATACCCCACCCTCGCCCATGTACATATCACCAACTTATCTACAACGATCTGAACTAAGAGGTTTTTTAACCTGCGTTCAGTAAACTACATTACATTACAT
Source organism: Alitta virens (assembly GCA_932294295.1). Classification (NCBI taxonomy): domain Eukaryota; kingdom Metazoa; phylum Annelida; class Polychaeta; order Phyllodocida; family Nereididae; genus Alitta; species Alitta virens. The sequence continues at coordinate 31,965,357 of OW028583.1, read as the reverse complement.
GTAATAAGCAAAATATAAGACTTTAATACATGTGTTATTAGATCGATGCTTGTCATAAAGATGTCTTCTTACATGTTATTGAAGAAGAGTGTCATTAAATCTAGTGTCACTTGAATGTTACTACATTTTGTATTATACTGTTTATTTTGTTGTTTTACAGTCAAAATAAATTTGTGAGAGAGAAATGATTTGCATCGTTTGTTATTTGATCATTATAAGATCTTTCACATAATATTATGATATCATTTATCATACATTTATATCAGTAGTAATTTAAGCCTTTGAAAAATATGTTTAGAAAATATTAGTCTGATATAAGAAGATAATGTTCTGTAATCTTTCCAAGAAGCTCCTTTCAACATTGTGCAAAATATTATAAATAAGGTCTGACTAATGCTTTCAGCTGCTTGGGAAAGTATCGGCATTATGTTAGTAACTAATATATTGACTAACGTTTGTGAAAGCTTGATCAAACCTTTGGAAAATGTTGTGATATAATATTTGGCTAGTGTCAGAATAACCTTAATCAAACTTTGTGAAAATGTTAGGTAAACCCTAAATTCTAATATTTTAGGAAATATTAAGATGATATCATGAAACTAATAGTTGAAAATATTATGGATAAGGTCAAAATCAGATAATAACTGTCCACTTTTTAACCTTATATAATATTCTCAATTAATATTGGGCTGATGAATTTCTAAACTGACATAATATCATACAGATATAATAATGTTTGTTGGGATACTGTCAATAATTATATATATATATGTATAAGTTTATAAGTTGTAAACCTTTATATCATATCATGCAGTGCAAGGATTTTCTATTCAAACTTACTCTGCAATGATGAATCACCAACTTCAACCAAACTTAAGTATAACGAATTTCTTTCATCCGATATTTGCGAATCTGTATCGATCTGATTCTTCTCGGACGATTGTAGTGCTGCTATTCCATTACTGCTGTTCAGATCGTTCTGTTCGATAGCTGCAAATAATTATTTCAAGATATTATAAGAGTCATTCCATATCAAATCAAGGTTGGACTGCCTTGGAATTCCTTTCAGAGGTTATTGTTTATCAAATGAAGAAATCCAGCTTGACAGACCTTGATGACACTTTAATGCATGACCATTTTTGTCATTTGTCAATGTTCAGTGAGACATGATCAAGATTCAAGGTAGTTTATTTTCCAAAGAAGAACATTGTAAAAAAAAATAAATAAAATTTATATATATATATATATATATATATATATATAGGAAACAAAGTCATGTGAAGTTGCTGAAATCCGGTATCCTTGGAGGGAGCTCCCCCAAAGACAATCAGTTGTCACTGACTGGGGAGCTCCCTTTGTGGAAAACCTCATCATGCCACAAGAACATGTGTCAGGGTACATGGCCAAATGTGCTACGTGCGTTTTCCATGCATTTGGATAAACGATGGAAAACGCATAGCATGGTTTTCACCTGATTATATTTATGTAAAATGCACGTGGCACATTTGTTGTAGCTATGATTATAACAGTTTCGATGCAATATGATTATTTTCAATTAATGGGAAGATCACATAAAATACACTCCAGCAAATAAGTCGAGATAAGCTTTAGAACTAGCCAATCAGCAGAGACCCACACATTATATTTAAATTAGTTGACCCCGCCGTGACATGGCCTGACCACTCAAAAAGGGTAAATTCCGTTGCAGTGGATAATACCACCATCAACCACGAGGGTTTTGTTTACGAGAAATTGTGTTTATATGTCAATCATAGCTATGAAAACAGATTCTGAACAAGGTCAATTCTTTTCACACTCCGTATATGAGTCAATATCATGTACGGTGAACGGAGTAGAAACCAATCTAATTGTTTCTCTTAGTTTGACAGCTGGGCCACATGAATAAATTATGATAATACCCCAACTTTGCGAGATTTGCCTGGGGTACATTTCCTGGGTGATAAAATATGAAAGCCCTAGAACTTTCCTTTCGTGAGAGTACAATGAAAATGGCCAATTTCTGCAGAGTGACTTCATTGGGAACCATGCACATGAGGGCATTGTCCATTAAGAAAGGCAAAACCCACAGAATTAGGATATTTTAAGATATAATATGCTTTTTATAAACAATCAAGGGTGGTGAACACAGAACTATTTTGTGCGGTTGCCAACATTATATGATATGAGCTGGTGACATAGATGGTGGTGGTGGTGGTTTAGGGCTTTACGTCCTGTATTTCTGCACATGATGGGCTAATTAGGACAGGTAGGGACCATGGCAATGAGACGAAGGATGTGGTGACATAGAAAGTAGCTTGCTTACACTTATATTTTCATGATATTTATTTGAAATGAACTTCCAAAGCTGGGTATTATCTTTTGAATGAGTGTTATGACATGATATTTTAGCACTAGTTAGAAGAAATAGAAGTGTGGCACTCTTTGTTATGCAAATGTATGTAAGACTTTAAAATCATTTTAAAACGAATGTTAACTCACGGAGCTGGGGTTTATCTTTGAAGTGTGTGTTGTTGCGGACTATAACATCATGGGAAATATAATCATTGCAATGACCCCATATTTGATAGTGATTGGTTTTCGAAGATGAATCCATGTGCACATTGCCATCTGGAAATAATTGTATTACATTAAAACACGATATCTTAGATTAGACACATTTTGTAAGATTTTTCATAAAATCCTATTTTCCCTTTTGATTGATTTTCATCTGTAGATAATTACCTTTAACTTCAACTAGTGTATGCCCAGTAGTCATACGTGTATTCAATAGTTATTCTCAAGGTATTGCCCCATGTTTTCAATAACTGGTAAATATTTTGTTAATGTAAGTGAAAACCCTACCATCAGGCATGACTTTGCTCTCCATGGTGTCTATCATATCCTTGTCTAGGGCTCCTCCACTTTCCATGTGATTTCTTAAGGCACCAATAAACTTTTCACTCCAATTTATCTTCTTCCGCCAAACGTGATTTAGAATCTCCAGAATTGCCATTTCATTTCCCTCGTGCTTTAAGGTTATCTTCACCAAATCACTGTATGAATATAAAAATGTAAATTTAAATGTGATAGCTCTCCCAATTTGATAATACAGGTATATGGATATTTTTTGTACCAAATTGTTTGATAATTGAAACTTACTGCTCTGGTGTCCCAACGTCTATAAGGCCAACAGAGATCAGTTCGATGATAAATTCATTCACATTGATCATTGACAACTGAGGAAGGTACACTTCAAACAATCGCAGGTGTTCTTTCCAACCACTGATTTCTTCAGGCTGCCTGAGGAATCTGTTTAAAACTTCATAACCTCTTTCAGACAAAATGTCTACTAAAGCAGTGAAGATGGGTGTGCCCTGATTTTGTCCTGTGTCTTCACAATATGTCCGTGTCATCATTTGTAAATGGCGAACCATCAGCCTGGTGGCATTAGCTGTGCCATTTTGTCTTTCTGCTTTGATTATTTCCATGATGTCATCTTGGAATAAATGATATAACAGAATAACAAACATCATTTTAATGAAATTAACAGACAGATGAGAAATGGGTGGTATTACATATTAATATACGGACAAACAACCATAAAAACACTTAGTTATAAGATATGGAAAAAGCATAAATTTGCCTGAAAAAAAACAAAAACATGGATTTGACAGATTTATAAAACCTTGGCCTAAATGTGGTGCCAGGTGGACAGCAATGTTTGATGGCACAACAAATTTCTCCAAGGTTGGTAGTACGAGTTCCAGGTACTCCTCATCCATGCAAATCTCACTCATGGCTGCTGTGCTCAGTTTTCCAGGGAATAAGATAGACTGCAGATGTAGTTTCCAATTTTATTGCATACAAAAAAAACCCTGTAATATTCAAGAAATAAACCCAGTCTTAATAATAGTATATAATAAATGTTATTATGGTATAATATATAGTATATAATAAATATTGTTATTGCTTTATGAACACACAAATATGACTAAATTTACACATAAAAATTAACATTAAACATGTCCTTACCCTGTAAGGAGTTATGGTTAGGTAAATCAAATAGCAAATTGCCAGGATGCTTATGCCAGCATGCCAACCATGAACTGTACAAGCGTCTTTGTAGGCACAAGATGAAACAGAAGTTGCTGGGCTAGTTGCTGGACTAGCAACTGACCTGTCAAAATGAGGTCTGAGAGAATTGTCCACTTAGTTTATTAGGCACTGAACTGGCCTGCCCTCTTGTGTTCATTAACTACACCACATAGGACAAAAGCCACCGAAATCTGCTGCCACATCAACATAAAATATTGTTAGTTTTTCAATGAAATATGCTTAATGAATCGAAGAAATAGGTTACATTATCTCCATTCTGCTTAACATTAATTTACATTTGTCCAGGTCATAACAGTTAAAAAAAATTCCTTTTTGTAATATTGACACAAATTACTAGACATTCTGTAATTACAGACTTTATTTGCACTTGACACAAATTATTCACTGTTTTTGTGTGCTCCACTAGAAAATGAGCTAAGATGCTACACTCAACCACTCAGAATGTGCTATAAAATTTGCCAGCTATATCGAAAATTGTGTGTATGGTAAAATCCCCACTTTCTTAAAGTGGTTAATTTCGGAGGGTTACTTAGAGCACTGAAGCTTTTTTTATTTTTTGTCTTTGACAAACATAGCAAAGTTATATGTTTATTCATTATACTCAAAACAGTTCTAAGATAAGACATATGTAAAACGAATGTTCACGAAGCATATCTTGTTGGCCTTATTTATGTGTGAGGGGCATTTTCAGAAAGTTCTAACCAGATTTTCATACAGATATTTGCACAATATAAAATTCAGGTATCAAACATTTTATATGCAAAATACCAGGTCATTCTGATAAAGTAAACCAGCTTTTTCTGTAGCCATCAGCATGGTTGCCCATTGCCAAGAACCCATTACACCTGATCAGCATGAGGCAACGGCTGCAGGCAGGTCTGCCCAACTGCTTTATGCCATGGTGGGGATTTGAATTGGTATTGTAAGATCCTTCAGGGATTGACTCAAACAAAGACAAGAAATACACTATTCTGAACCCTACTGATGCTGCCAGCATCCCTCTAGCCCATTCTGGCTAATAGGAATCTGCCCACAACCCTATCAGGTGATACCCTTCCTATGCCCCACATTCCAGGCCAACGGCCTTGCAAGAGGTCACTGGGGTCATGGGAAAGGGGTAACATTAAAAAAACGGATCCAGGTCATCACACTGTCCCCCTCCAAAAATGAGGCATGTCCACATGCCTCCAGAGGAATCCAGAAGAGACCTAATCACCAACGTTTACCGGGGAGTTTCTGAGCAGCATCAGCAGTGACTTTTAAACAAAGTACCCATTACTGGCTAACAATGAATAGGACAATATGGCCGGCGGTCAGGGCAAACATGTTATAAGCAACAACATGACATCAACAACATCAACAACCCACCCCAGCCCAATGATAATCGGACACAAATACATTACAACAGTCACATAACAAGGCCAATAACGGCACAATATCACGGCTCATTTCAAAGTCCACAAGATTCCATAATGATTCCAATTTATAAACAAACACAAAGTACGGTTTAAACCAAGTCAGTTCACCTGGTCCCAATCACAGGACACTAGCTCCAGGGGAGCTATTAATCACACTCCTGAGGCACAGTCCACCTACACAGTCCTGGGACCAGTTACAGTTCATACCCGTACACCGGCTGACAGCTGTCAAAACAGTGACCTTGTCAGGTCAACTATCAGACTCTGGCGTGTTGAAATCACTACAAAGATAGACACTCCTGCGCATTAAAATCACCACTCACAATAATCCAACAACTTTTGGCATCCTTTAGGCACTCTACCTCATCAGTCCACAGACCTATAAAATGGTCAAGTCACGTCGATTAGGGCAAGCCTAAGCCCAGTTCTATTGTCACTCCGTGATGGTATCCAGGTATCATGTCCAATGCATTATCAAGGGGCGTATTCTGGGTTGTTCTTCCGTTGATCAGTCCGGCGGAGGCTGCCACCCGGGAAGAATAAAGTCATCATGTCCTCCGGGGGCAGGTCCAGCACACAGTCCGTAGGCAATCCGGGTCGTCATCTGGGGGTAACAGGGGGGCAGTGGGCCCAAGAAAAGGGCGCCCTCATCCCCTTCTCGCCTTCCAACTCTCGGATGGCATCGTCTCTTTCCCGGGCGTTAATAATTGCCACATATGGAATTTTTGGCACCATTTACCCCACCCCTCTTCCAGGACCCACCCAATGGACTAAACCCAAAACAAACAAGTTTTGCAACTCCATGACGGATACAATCCATTACTCCTGCACAATTTGTCATGTGCCAAACCGTTACATGATAAGACTCAGAGAAAGTAACACATCAATCTGACAGTTTACCACATAAAAACAGCCGTTCCTATCACTAGAAATTACAGCTCAAACACCACAGTAAAAACCACTGCTAGGGCATGGAAAAAGTATCAAAACCACTTTTTACTACAACTCAGTTTTTCACAGCAACATGCTCATAGACTTGAGCAAGGCAAGACACCCATGTTTCCTACAATCTCATTAAGAAATGAAAGAGATGCTCCTATGAAAAGTTAAAGTTACACATAACTCACTAGGCGAGTGAATAAAGCCTACAGAGAAAGGTCATGTCACACTGACACTTTCTTTGGAAAACCACGTCAGGTACAGGGTTCAACTTAAAGAATTAACATTTGCCCTATGGAATTCTTAAGCTGATTCACTCCTTTTCGGGATAGCTAAGCATGCCTACTCCGTATCAATGAAAAAGTAACTCACAAAAAGATAAGTAAGGGAGTCCCACTTTATCAAAAATACACTATCAATTCACCAAAAACTCATCCTATACATGTAATCGCTGTATAGCCGACAGACCGGGATTTGGACTAGAAAACCCTAATCAAATCCTATGTTGTGACCATATCTGTCTGGTGGCTGTCTCAACCTCTTTGAAATAAAGGGCTCAGCCTCATAATTCATTCTGGAACCCTCAGCCAGCCGGGGTGACGCCATTTTCCGCCACTTTCCATGCGGTTTGCGGGTGTCAGCCCGGGCGCTCCAGTGCCTCTCATACCCAAGTGGGCAGTTGGTGCTGTGTTTGGGGGCGCCGCATCACCTCTGAGCATCAAGTGGTCAGAGGATGCTGCTGCTGTCCTCACTGCACTCCGAAGTACATCATCACGCGTTTCACCAGATCCCGTCAGAGGCGTAGCCTTCCCTAATTCAGAGGGGGGCTCATTCTGACGCTCATCATACAGAAAAGGGTCGGTGTACGGGTCAGTCAGGGGCAAATCAGGAATCCCAGCTACATCAGCTTCACATACTTCAGCCAGGTACGGCTTGAGCCGATTAATGTGCACAATCCGAGATTTCCCTGTTGCAGGAGCCACAATCTCATAATTAACCTCCCCCATCTTCCCATTTGTCCCCCTAACCGTGAAGCATGCAATTGCTCAAATATTGCCCGCCTCAAATTAGAAAGGATTACCAGTTGCTCCACATATTCTCCTGTAGGCAACCTATGTTCTCTGTACAATTTTCCATCTTTTAAGTGCAACCAATTGTACTGGGCCCAAATATCCGTGACACTTCTGGGTCTATCTGCTATATCACTATAGGAGGGCCTTTGTCCTGCTTTTAGCCAATCCACGGCCAAAGCAGTCACACTATCTTGAGCCTGGGCAGCCACAATGTCATCTCTTGTCCACACGTCCAGCCAGTTCGGACTCAGGACCTCAGATTTTCCACTAGTTCTCGGTCCCCATGCCCAGGGTCGGGGCAATCGTCCCTCTTACATCATTAAACAGGGAAGAAAAAAACTCTTTAACTTGTTCCTGAGTCATGGGGCCTCCCTTGGCTGAGGAAGCCACCCCTGTTTGACTCACTGGGGCCGATTCTGGGGTCTCAGTATGGACAACGGGCATAGCCACGGCCCCTATTGGCCCGAGGTCGGGTGGATCCGAGTGGCTTCATAGGCGGTGGTGGTGGTGGATTAGGGCTTTATGTCCTGCATTTCTGCACCTGATGGGCTAATTAGGACAGGTAGGGACCATGGCAATGAGACGAAGGATGAAACAGCCATCCAACATAGGCTCAACCGGGAATTGAACCCGGGACCCAGTGGTTGGAAGCCCAGCGCTCTACCACTGAGCTAGGCCCCCACCAGGCGGACTCATATGAGGCTCCATAGGTGGACTCATATTGGACAGCCAAGTCAATTGCATCCTGCAAAGTAGAAGGCCTGAGGGCACCTAACCAGAACCTCATACTGGGAGAACCAGCTGTCTCCATGAACCTTTCCTTGGCGAACCTTTCCTGCTCCTCAGTCGAGGATGCAGGGTTCGCCTTCCTGGAAAGATCCATCAAGAACAAGCCATATGACTCCAGATCCATTTCGGGGCCCCTCTTTGCATTAAACCACTTACTACGATAGGCATCTAGGGCATGGGACGAACAAAACTGGGCCTGTAATTGCTCCGTCATCCTATCCCATGATTTCTCATAGGGCAAGGAGACATTCTTGAGCCTAGCAGGACCGGAAATACTAGTCCACAGGTGGAAACAACGCTCATCCTCCGTCCACCCATTAAAGTCAGCCACTCCCCCAAATTTGGACAAATAATCAGGAAAGGCCACTCCCTGGCCATCATACAAAGGAGGTAGGGCTTCCCTACAACGTCTATGCCTTGAATGATAAGCACAACTACCAGGGGCCACGTGGTCCGTACTGCTCCGGCGGCCCCACCAGCCCCAATTGGTTCAATCCCCACCCGGGTCCTATATTCAGGAGAGGAGGAAGGAGTGGATGCAGAGGAGTCATTCGAAACCAACTCTCTCTGCACCATGTCCCTGGACCTCTTTCATGATAAGTTCAAACATGGAGATTACTATTGAGGTCTATAAACATATTGACAAATACCATATGTTAGGACGCAAAAATGCATTCGTAAAATCGGAGTTCAGGACCAACCCTACAAGGGAGCAACTTTTATCACACTGTGGAAAACTCACAGAGAAGCATCTAGACCCATTTCACGATGGAGGTTCTATAAAAAATTATTTTGTATGTCTGGGATGCATCGTTGGATGGGGACCATATCAACAAGAGACCGAATTCATCAGGATCTGTATCAAGGGACGGTTCGTCAAGAGCATCTATCATATTATTCCTTGCAGAGACAAGTTAAAAATCATAATCCGCTAACCTTCGTCCACAAAATGTGGAACAAAAGCCAAAGACTGCTACGTTGGAGTTTGATTTGAAAATCGAACATATCCGTGGAAAAGAAAATGTTATTGCAGATGTTAATGTGTTATTTAATGACTTGCATGGTACTGGATAATGATACTTTAGTTTTGTAAATTACTTTATTCTGATGTAAATGTAACATAGTACCATAAGTTTGTAAAACAACAATAGTGTTCCTGAAGTTGTATAAAGTTTTGCGAAAAGTTGTGTGTGGAAACCCCCCACCTTTCCTCTTAACGGGGAGGTGTGCTCTTAACGGGGGAGGTGTGATGTGAGAAGTTAATGGTTATGCCAACTGATGGCGACACCTTGAGATTTTGGGTCTGAAGAGCCACCTGGAGTTTTTAAAAGTAATAAATTTTCATGACTCGTTTTTGATGAGTTGGGAGTTTGTGAAGCGCAACCTAGAGTTTAAGTAAAGTTTCATGACTCGTTTTTGATGAGTTTGGGAGTTTGTGCTCTGAGGTAGAAATTACCAAGAAAAGGCCATAACAGTGTCTAATATGGCCTGTATCTTCCAGTATGTCTTCCAGTGTGCCTGCAAGTATGCCTGTCAGCATGTCTGAAAGTGCATATGCTGGTGTGTGTCAGCAAAGAATGAATAGGAACCAGAAGAAGCTGTTGCCAGGAAGGGTAGAAGGTCATTGAAGTTAATGACGTTTTAACCTATTAGGTCATTAATGTCTGACTATGGTATGGATATATAAATATGGTCAACTAGTGTACAGGAGAATACTAGGTATAGCAAAAGTATGTCACAAGTCTGTTCCTATGAATGAGGTGCTGTTGCGAGGACTTCAAAAAAGAAAACTGCTGATAATTGTATCGTGTGCATAAAACAAAACCAAGAATGTGATAGTTTGGTCTGGTGGGCAACTCATGAAAAGCTGCGCAAAGAAACATTTGACCATACCAGCTTCAGTGTCTCATCCGAGTGTATATTTTCACTTGCGGGCAACTTTGTTTCAAAGTAACGCTTTGGCTGACACAAGAAAGCGTGAACATGTTTATATTTTAAAGAACAAATCCATATTTGATTAAAACTCAAAACCCATGTGATGATTTAATATTTTTGAAACTGAACAGTGGCTATTACTATTTTTGTGATTTGTAATAAATAGAAATTAGAAAGATTAAACAAATTCCATTGGTCGATTATTTATTTATTGGAAAGCTAGTAAATCTGGATGAACTTTCACAAACTATGTTCGCTTGTAACGTCACAAATTCTCGGAAAATTTAAAAACAAAAACTTAATAAATTTGATATGAGTGCAGAACTAGACATACATACAGGATAATGATATGGTGGTGGTGGTGGATTAGGGCTTTACGTCCTGCATTTCTGCACCTGATGGGCTAATCAGGACAGGTAGGGACCATGGCAATGAGATGAAGGATGAAACAGCCATCCAACATAGGCTAGACCTGGAATCGAACCCGGGACCCAGCGGTTGGAAGCCCAGAGCGCTACCTCTGAGCCCACAGGATAATGATATAACAACAATAAAAATTCACAAATAGAATTTCACAATTTTGTACTAAACTGAATTGAATTTTGCATGTAATTACAACTGCAATCACTGTAACTGAAATATTGCTGTAAAATCATCCAGCTTACCTAACTGGTTCTGAAGTTCTTTTTGGGAAAATGTCACATTATAACTTCTGATTAATATTATATTTCTTAAATATTTCTGGAGTGCAAAAATCAGAAGTCATAGCAAGTCAGTCCAAGTCAAGTTATGACTTCGTATTATAAATGATGAGCAGAAACATTCGAGTGAATCATTTCCATAAGCTGCTTGCTTTGCAGACAGTAATGAGTTGAATATTTTCTTAGTAGCTTCAGTGAAGTGTTAATTATATTTCAGCTCATTGGTATACCGGAAATTAGATAATGTGGTACAAAAAGGTGTATCGTACATGCCCCATTATTCAAACCAGTTTCCAAGACTCGGCAAAAAAAATGGCCTTTGAAAGTCCTAGGCCTCCTCTTGGCCAGGGGTATTGGGTAGTTGAAGATAATAGCCATACATAGCCATACTTAGCCACTGTCCATCTGTATATACTCGCCATTCATTCACGTCCCTGGTCTTCCATGCCCATCCTTGAACCACTCGCACGGGCAATCTACGTGCGATCTACGAGTGCTTCACAGATGCCTGACAACGGACGTTTGGTGAGCGTTTGATGGACATTTGGGGAGCATTTTACGGACGTCCGGTGAGCAATTTACGGATTTCCGGCGAGCGATCTACTATTGCCCAACGTACGGTCGGAGAAAGAAGTTATACGTGATTAACAGAGCCACGAGTGAGCACGTATAGCCAATTTCTGATGTACGTGGTCATATGTAGGTCTTATACGTGATAGTGTGCCCCCACAGAATTTATCGACAACATGGGACCAAATTTTGATTTCTTTAATAGCAGCCAGCGAAACAAGCATTTACAAATGATTCCTACCACTACTCAAAAAATTTCAAGAATGGATTTCTAGTCTACTGAGTCTGAACAGAAGGCCCCTGCCCTGCCTAGAGGGCTGGCTTGGAAATATAAACGCTTCTATGGACTGACATAAAAGACGATACTAAATTCATACTGACTCGACATATCAATCAAGACTGCCTCGAACACTTTTTTGGGTCCATACGCATCAAAGGGGGGCATTGCGTATACCCAGACTCAAGCCTGTTCGGATTCCTCTACAGACAATCAGTCGTTGATTGTCTAGTGATGATAGGCAAAAATGCCAATGTTGAAGAGAAGATTGTACAATATTGCTGAAGCTAAGTAAACTTTTTGGCATTGCCCAACCAGTACCAGAAAGTCCATCAATATTAAAGTCACCATCAGCTTATAATGTCACAACTGAAAACCAGGATGAGTTGGAAGAACTGGAAGAGACCTTGTTAGAAGAACAGCATGTTGCAGGATACCTTGCTGGTTATATTGCTCACAAGACTTTGGCAAATGTGAACAATGTTTCGCTATGTGGAGGGCGAGTCCGAATGAGCAAGGTGATGCACATACTGTGTGTGTGTGATTAGGGCTTTACGTCCTGTATTTCTGCATCTGATGGGCTAATTAGGACAGGCAGAGACCATGGCAATGAGACGAAGGAGGAAACAGCCATCCAACTTAGGCTCGACCAGGAATTGAACCCGGTGGGTGGGTGGGTGGGTGATTAGGACTTTACGTCCTGAATTTCTGCACCAGTTGGGCTAATTAGGACAGGCAGAGACCATGGCAATGAGACGAAGGATGAAACAGCCATCCAACTTAGGCTAGACCGGGAATCGAACCCAGGACCCATGTTGGAAGTCCAGAGCGCCACCTCTGAGCTAGGCCCCCATCCGAATTGAACCCGGGACCCAGCGGTTGGAAGCCCAGAGCGCTACCTCTGAGCTAGGCCTCCGCCCCGTGATGCACATGATAAAAACAAAGCCAGATTAATAACTCTAAGCAGGTTAATGTTCCAGTTTACATGCAATTTGGAAAAGGTATTCAGAGATGCCATTTCTTCAGGAGAAAACATACTTAGTACCTGTGATGTGTCAAGAAAAAATAATTTCACTCTTCGAAGAGAAGGTTTAAGATACTTCAATAGTTTGCTCCACTAAGTGTCTTAACACCAAGATGTTCATGCTTCAGTTATATGCTAGAGTTAGGATATACCACATGTGAGATAAAGGGATACCATCGTGACATACAGAACATCAAGCACAAGCATAATCGCAAGTACTTAAAACTTACACACCAGTAGTAATGCAGTAGCAAAGACAAGAGTTCAAGTATTATTTAAATGTTTAATGTACTGTGATATTGGTATCCATGTTTCATTCGAATGGTTAAGGCATTGGCACTGTTGACTAGGTGATGTTGGTTTTCAGAATCAAAAGATGACATTAATGAATCATTTTTTATGTCATAATCAATACTGCCCATATTGGTCATAGATAAAATTGTCGTACCTAATAAATCAATTTAATTGCATGTCCACTGCACCTGTTGCTCTGAATAAACGGTAGCAGGTCGTTTCGGCCTTGAGCCTGTTCGGCCTCGCCAAAAACAAGTCGGTTCGGCCTCCTATATTTTTGTATGGGAGCCGAATCGACTTCAAAAACGAGACGGTTCGGCCGTTTAATTGAGTCGTTTCGACCTTCTGCTTTTTTAAGTGCAATCTAGAATGAAAGGAATCGGTTTCCATTGATAACGGAATAGAGAAAGAATTGAATGCAATTGGAAATGCTTTGTGATATTACTTGAAATAATAAAGAAACAACTTTGTGATATTACTTGAATTGAATGCAATTGGAAATGCTTTGATATTACTTGAAGAATGTGAAACACAAATAAAACTAACATTTATGTTTGTTTTAATTTATATTTTATTTACTAATAAATTTGTGTATTTAGATAAAAAAAATTGCAGAAACCCCTCTGTTGTTCAAGTGTCAAGGCTGGTATTTTGTTTTTAAAGGGCTCGTTACCACCAACAAATAGGTGTAAATATCATCATTCTATCATGATTAGTTATCAAGATAATCTATTTCTTAGCGGCGCCAGGGGGGGGGGGGGGATAAGGGCAGATTAATTATTTTTTGGCGGCCGGCCGAACCCGCGGCCGAATAGACTTATTCCTAGACCGAACCGGGTCTGTTCGGCTTCAATGCTAAAGTATAGGGAGCCGAACCGACTTGTTTCGTAGGCCGAATCGACTCATTTAAACGGCCGGGCCGAACTAGTCGAAGGCCGAAACGACTAGCATTCGAATAAACAAGATACTTATTGTTTAGTGTCTTTTGACTTGTTTTAACCATTAAAACATCTGAGACATAAATATTGCATAGAAATCATTGAAGAATACAGAACTTTCAGTGGACTTCACTGAAAAGTACAGCTAACATATTTCCATTTTCATGAAAAATATTTAATTTCTCTGGGTTGGCGCCCACTTGTGTATGTCAATTGCACAACTGATAAAATATGAATTTAATGATACATAATACATGATAATTGAAAAAACTCCCCAGTGCTGCATATGCAAGAAATTTCCAATTCAATGTCGAACTAGATATAGGGTAGTTGAAGTTAACGGCGTTTTAACCTACAAGGTCATGAACATCTGACCTTGGTATGGATATATATGTATGGCTAGCAAGTGTTCAGATAAATACAAGAGAGTGGACAAAACCTATCCTCACCGAGTCGAAACAGCCTGGAATGATAAGAGCACTGACCCAAATGACCAGGAAGTCAAAATATGGAATGTGTCGCCAACATGTGAACCAAATAACTTAAAAAATACAATTTTAAAGTTGGTGGATTTTCTTAATAAACATTACAGCTAATCAATTATTTTTATAATGTGTTTTATGTGAATTTTTATTAGCTTTCATATGGTACCATTGGAGTTTTCCTAACTTATTCTCCTTGGAGCTAAAAATAAAATAAAATAGACTAGCAAATTCATCAAATGTTGTTATACCAGAGTGTCATACCCAGTACTTTAAAAGATCATTTTTATATAGGGCATCAGTTATATGGAATAGCTTACCAGAAGAATTGAAAGATTGTAATAATGTAAATTTATTCAAATGTAAAGCAAAGATATACTTTAGCTAGTACCCAGTTGAGCTCATCAGTAATATTTTTAACGTTCTTATGTACATACCTGTATATATATAATTTATTTGTGTTTTTTACGCTGTTTTTTATTATATGGGCCACCTGAAAAACGGTCCCACCGAGTGTGTGTACCCATGTAAAACATATTACAAATAAAAAATAAAATAAAAAAAACATCTCCCTGCATGAAATGAGTGATCTGGACGAGAGCGATTGAGAGATATTAAAGTCCCAGGAGGCAGGGTTTCCAATCGTCTGAGACCAAAATGGTCGGGATATTTGGGGTAAAGGTATAGGGTAGTTGAAGTTAATGATGTTTAAACCTTTTAAGGCCATTAACGTCTGACTATGGTATGTGTGTGTGATTGGGGCTTTACGTCCTGTATTTCTGCACCTGTTGGAGGGTTGGGCTAATTAGGACAGGCAGAGACCATGGCAATGAGACGAAGGATGAGGGTGGGTGATTAGGGCTTTACGTCCTGTAATTTTGCACCTGATGGGCTAATTAGGACAGGCAGGGACCATGGCAATGAGACGAAAGATGAAACAGCCATCCAACTTAGGCTCGTCCGGGAATCGAACCCGGGACCCAGCGGTTGGAAGCCCAGAGCGCTACCTCTGAGCTGGGCCCCTGCCTAAGACGAAACAGCCATCCAACTTAGGCTCGTCCGGAAATCGAACCCGGGACCCAGCGGTTGGAAGACCAGAGCGCTACCTCTGAGCTGGGCCCCCGCCCTCTGACTATGGTATGGATATTTTGGTTTCTCATATTCAAAAGCATAAAATATCAATTTTAGACGTCTCTACTGCACATGGACGGTTCTGCCACTGGCCACTTAGTGCCATGCGCTTTGTTGGAACAAGGCTCGGCCCACATCCTGCATCCAAAAAGCCTCATACCACACAGTTTGGGCACAATTAAAACCACAATTCTGGTTTTGGAGTAACAATGTAAAAAAAAATTCAGAATTGTGTCGATGTTAAGAGCACCTCAGTGATTCCCTAGGGTGGTCTGTATCAGGAGCTCTCAGGTTAACGCACATGCCACATAAAACGTCACCAAAGATTTTTGTGGATTGGTCATTTGATTTTCCTCACCATTCAATAAAAAGAAAATTGTTATATGGTTTTACTGGACACAGATATATGAAATTCTCAACAAGACACGGTGACACCAGGAACCATATAACCTTATAGCTGTCCATGATTTCAGTGCACTCTATTTGATGAGATTCACAGGTTATTTAGACTTAACCTTTTCATGAGGATCATGAGCATGTATCATTTTTATTTTCAAATCTCGATTTAACAGTTACATATAGTGTGATGGAGACCAAGGACAACAGGAATGGACTACGACTGAAGTGTGAATCATAATCCACACTAACAGGGACCTAAGCACTTAAAGAGGCCTCCAACACATAGAAAATATATACTAATATTAAATAACTTCACTTGTGTATTATCCGTTTGTCTATGTATTTGTGTGCATTTGTCCATGTATGTTTTGTATATGAATTGTGTGTCTTTATGTGTAAATCAATATCTTGGTCTGTCATATTGAACCTTTGCAAGATAACTTCCTTAATATGGCAACCCAAGCCTTTTTTGCCTTTTGAGAGATGAGTTGAAACAACTTTCAAGACAAGGTTTCACAATAAAATCTTAGATGAATTCACAAGTCAAAGTGAGTAGACCTTTTAATGCTTTTGCGAAGAAGGGCTGAAACTGCTTTGAAGGCAATGAATGCTTCGCCAAAAGTACTTCAAATGAATTCACAAATCAAAATGGCTGGATTTTTTCTACACGTAGAAGCGCTTAGCTACCCCAGCCCCTTTCACCTTACGAAGAATGCCTTTGTGGAGAAGAGTTGAAACAGTTTCGAAGGCAATGCTTCACTAAAAGAACTTTAGATGATATTCACAGGTTAAAATGTGTAGACCTTTTACAGACTTTGATTAGCAGTAGCACAAATTTCCGCATTATAAAAACAAGGTTAAATACAGTGGAATGAAAGACTCAAGATTAAAAATATGAATTTATATTATGAAAGTATACTCAGGAATGTTTAAGTGCTACTCCTTGGTTTTCAGATAAAACCAAACAACTAACAAAAAAAACTTTACAATAATATCACAGTATGCATCGATACACAAAATTGGTAAATATACCTCAGCCGTCCACTAACTTTTCAGCAGCCTTGTTACGAACGCTCACATACTTATTGCCCTTGATGTAAAATCGAAGTTTTGCTTCTTTCCATTCTTGATCACAGTTAATATTGATACGAGCACATTTTACAATTTCCGATTCATTAATTGTATCACCGTTTTCTATCCACAGAAAGTCATTGTCAGTGAGATCGAGTTTATTAACCTCTTCTTTGGTGATATTCAATGCTTCTGTAAATTTAGATGGACCATTAGTAAATTCTTTCTCCTTCAAATTGTTGCCGGCATCTGACCTTCGTCGCCCTCTTAGAGTTCTCATTGTTTCAAGTCCACACAATGGTTCCAATGCCCTAAGTAGAACTGCAGCTCCATCGCCTGTTAAAGTAAATAATTAAAGGTCCATACTGCAACTTGTGCTCCTGGCACAATTAAAACAACTTCATTTGAGCAGCCATAAGTAGTAGTAATTGCTATAATCAATTATCAGATATATCAAAACAGATTAGCAACTTTTTTTATGCATATCAGAGATAAATATAAGAGCTTTACGAGCTAAATGAGTTTAAGTAAACGATCATAAAAATACAAAACTAGGAAGGTCTCAAACATATCTGTTGAATATTGGAATTTAAGTAAAAGAGATGTCACCTTGGCTAGAGATATTGAAGCAGACATAAGTATGAATGCTGTACACATAAGCCGTCCCAGGCGTCATAAACATGGCTTCATTGCGAGGAGTTCTCTTGCCCTTGTGGGAATGTGATGCAGTGTCTTCAGCCCCAGGGTACGACTCCGTTTCCACTATTTTGCCTCGAAGAAATTTACCTGTGTATAAAAGGGTAATGTATAAATAGGCTATATATAATGGTAAGTCTAATGTAATTTAATATGGTTTATCATTAAAGACAGTCACCACACCAAAAGGTAATAAATACGACAAATTTTGCTAGATTATATAATTGAATTTTTTAATTTCATGCAGGGCAGTGGAACGTCATCTGAACAGGGGAGCACCAGCAAAATGGGCACTTTAAATATTATCAACGTAAGGGAGGGACATGACCCCAGTGCCCCCTGGTTCCGCCGTCCCAATTCTGCACATGTAATAAATTTACATGTGTGTTATTGATAATTTAAATCGTAATAAGTGTGTACATATATGCACAGCGTGTGCATTAAAATCAAATTTGGTAGGGGAGTTAAGACATTTTATTAAATTATTTGTCTTCTTAAGACTTAATTTCATAACCACATAACCCAGATCATGGACCAAAAATGCCTATTACCATCCTTCAAACGCCTCACAAGCACTCTTCCTAGCAATGACTTTGCCAAATCTTCACAGGACTTCTCATAGAAACTTCTTCCTAACTTCTTAGAGCTTGCTGGTGCATTCCCATGCGCGGAATCTTTCACAACTTCCCTGGAGGCTGAATCTGCCAAAACTCCACCACTTTCACCTTCTTCAAGTCCTAAATTGTCATTTTTAGAGTCAAGTATCTCCACTGAAAATGTATCTGAGCCTATTTTGAAATATTTGCTTCGACTGCTGCTAGTTTCACTGTTTTCACCGACATCAGTCGTTCCAGAGATGTTTGGAACATCAGCTATGTTTGTCACATTTTTTGTCTTATTTTTAGTCAAAGTACGCTTTCTGTCACCCGACATTCTGTGATTGATTGACTTTAAATACCTCTTACAATATCCTAAAGATGAATATAGCGACTGTCTGTTCACTAAAGTCTTGCACAACACCATGCGTCAATGAAAGGATGGTGTTGTTGATCGTTGATTGACCAGGTGCAGTAAATGCATGACTCCGCGACCCTAAAATATGGACCGGGCGGACCGCGGAATGCTCAGATGACACAGTCTTGTTTGTCACACAGGCATTTCATTCACAACACAGTTCACCTTTATATATAAGTCACACTTGATTCACAACTTTTCATACAGTTCACCACAGTCCCAAAAAATTGAGTTTTTTGAACATAGATGAAAAGCATTCATATCAAAATATATGGAGTTGCATGAACAAAAAAAATAAAAATTCTCTGATGACATACATATAATATTATGTACCAAATTACAAGTTACTGGATATACCGTGTATGTCAAACAAATTAGACATTACAAATTTAAAGCACATAATTTGAATCCAATCCCCCCCCCCCCTCCATAAATTTGGGTACGTGCAAACAAATTTCGTCCAAGTTAACGTCCCTTGACAAACCTAGCTCCACATGAACCCTTACCAAAAATAAAGCTGAAGGAATTTGCACTTTGGCCCATGCAACATAATTCCCAACCAAACTGGAAACCCTGCCGGCATGTGCAAATTAATCATCCAATAAAACTATAGTTAATGATCCCCATATGGAACTACCTCGATCACCTACGTACTGCACCAGAAAACACTTATAAGAACACAAATACAACCAAATCCTTCTTCAGCATTTATTGTCGAATATATACATATCATACATCTGCAATTTGTACAATAAGTCAAGTACAAACAGTTCACACTGTTTTTATTAGCGTCATATTTTCTGTGCAAATATTGCATATTAAATCTAAAAATGTCTGTATACCCAATATAGTAAAGTGTGAATTGGTTTTTATTGATGTGTTAGGTAAGGCAACTGTATAATACTTAATAGCGCCTAGTTAGTTATTAACTGCTCAGACACCGTCAATCGACCATTAACCACAGATTCAAAAAATACTTGAATGCGTTATTGTAATTTATTGTGTTAATTAACATCATAAATATATAAAATTTCGTATATTAAAATGATATATTAATGGTGAAGCAATTCAATCAAATAAGTATGCCGCATAAATCATAAATTAAAAATGATATCTGTGGTCGAGATACATCAGGTGTACCTGGCAGGCACATTGAATTTACACGAGTCAGAATTAACAAATGCGTGTACCAACAAATCTGCAAGCTATATAGATTTGCTATTAGAAGTTCTCAGCAGGGTTACATTATCTGCAAAAGGGCTCAGACATTTATACAAATCGTATTCAGTTTTATTGCTAGCTGCGGTGGAAGTTGCTTAAGGCCTGTGGAAAAAAAGACAACAAAAATTGACTACAAGTTCTGTTGAATATTACATATATACATATATCAACAGGAAAACACTTCCTTCACATTCCTCTCGTGAACCTTCAATACATTTATTGAGAACCTTTATTGTTGAGACCATTTAGTTGACCTATCCTATTTTCAACCGCCAACCCAAAACTTTTTGTGGATTTTTCATGGTTTTTTTTTTTGTCAAATATATATTTCACAAAAATTTTATCATAAAAGATTATTCATATATATTATTCAGGGCATTGAAATCAGGCACAGTTACTTTTTCTTCATTACAGCATCTCAATTAACATAATTGTTAAATGCAACACATAAAGGTTCGGAATGAAACCATTCGATTGAAAATGTTAATACTAAGATGTACCTCAACTGCACGCTTTCTTAAAGGAGCAAACTCTAAATTTTTCACTTTGCCATCTGAAGTCAACTGAATACATTCACATCTACTTTTATGTATATAGTCAATCTACATATTTGTGTACGATGCAAAAAAAAATATGCCCTCAATTCTGCATGAAATGTGCGGGGTTGTATCATACAGGACAAAATCATTAAATTTGTAAGCATTTTTTATATATAAAGCTCTGAAAAGGGGGTCCCACTATTTACGAGATCATACTATTATAATTATACACACATTAAACACGTTACTGTGCTTAATGACCAAACTAACCAATAAATCAATTCTTGTGGAGCTAAATAACATTGGAAGTAATGTAATGACCTATTCAAATCAAGTTAAGAAATACTGACAATTTAATCATCTTCGGCTAACCCGAGTAGCGAATTGGCAATTGCCTAATTTGTTTCAGGATCAGTTTTAATAAGCTGAGGTCTTACAGATTATGATACAAACTCCAAATGAGCCAATATCTGGATATTTTTGACGGTTGGAAAAAGCAATTAGTGCTTTTAGCTTGATAGCCTTCCCACAGAAGTATAAATTAATATATCATAATAGTATATACAGCATTGACAATACAAGGAACGGTCCTCACTAAACCGGGAACGTCTCAGATCAAATCTAACATAATTATACAATACTAGCTTGGACACATGACACAAGTACTTGAGCGATTAGATAACTATTCCGTCATAGAGACCAGTTGTAGAACCTAATTAACATATTCATGAAAATCAAAGAGAAATGGTTCAAGTCAACCAAGTTAAGTGCACCCTTATTAGATTAACATAATGGTGAGCATCAGAACAGACAAGAAAGTTGCAACTTAACAGGACACTTATTAATTAGCTTGGGTCAGAAATATGATACACGCAGAATGAATGGATCCGATTTATGTGATTCAAGTAATTTATTGCACATTTGATAACCTCTTTTCGGAACTAGCTCATTGCCATCACATCGAGGTCACTGATAACATATTTGGAATATATCGTGTCATAAAGTCCATTTGTGACATCAGTTTCCCGTTCAATGAATAATGATGTCATTCCATTGTTATTTCACACAGAGCACTGATTAGAGAAGTCACAGACAAACATAAGTCGTTATGGATGCTGGGAAAAGAAGGCGCACTATCAACCAAGGTATTGACATCAAGAACAGAGAACAATCGCCAATAGTTACACGACATCATTGCTGGTAATTTATTATGACGTCACTGAACATCATAGCTGACAATCTTGCAACTACTTTCCCATGATTCCCCACCATTACAAGTGAATATATTTTTATTAGTGGCTCCTCTGATTATTACTCTGTGGTATTTTACTTATTGCAGCGCCTCTAGTGAGCAAAGTTCCTGATTGATCACAAGTGGAATGAAACAAAACATAACATTTTACGAGAAGCATTCAATAAACGTGTTATGGATAACAAAAATGAACAAGAAAACATTTATATTTGACAAAAGGGACTTAGTCTTACGCAAGCAGAATCTTTCAAGGAACATATATGGAATAAGTTTCCAGAAGAGACATAGTTAGCTTCTGTTTAGAATCCCGACGTCAAATCGAGGAACCACATACGTGAAACAAACTTTTACTATTGGAATGTGCGAAAAAATACATAAAGGCTGTAACATGACAGGATGAGAATAAACAGAACATAATTCAAGGATGAGTCAGATAACAAAAAAGAATAATTGAAAATAACATACTTTTCAGAAAATCAACAAATCAGACATGTCCATATTATTCCATAATAATTCAGTATTGAATTGGTTTTCATTCATAGTAACCCTCCTCATTCATCTACAAGTTATCCTAATAATCCTACACTGGAATGTCATCCTTATAAGGGATGATCTATAATCACAGCTGAAAATAAAGAATACTGAGTTGCGTGATAGTCTATACAATTTTTTCGTTGTCAATTTCAATATAAAAAATAACTACAATTCTTATTTATTCACGTCTTTACTTTAGCTTTAGGTTTAACAACTCCATTTTTAACAATTCCATTAGTTTTTCTGTGATTAATAAAGAGAGTTTCTTCGTCACTGGAAAAATCGGATTCCGAGACCATCAGGCTACTACTTTGCATTTTGCCTGAAAAAGATGAAAGAAACAAAACAAATTAATACGATCAGCATTACCTGCAAAAAATAAAGCAATTAACGACAAAAAATACTAGTTTATAAATTATAATTACTGTGACATATCACAATAATTTCATATAATTTAACTGATCCATTTTGCTTTGAAAAATTACCTTTTCAATAACATCATAAGTCACTACATTCAATTGATTTTTATTATTAAGGATACATAGATTGAAAAATCTGTTAGTTATTACAAAATAGTATGTATGACCAATAAAGCAATTTTATAAAACACACCAGTCAATCTAGATGCATGTTATGTATCCCTGATTAATAAAAAAACCAAAAAAAAAACAGTTTTTGTGACTAAAGCGCTCAGCAAAATGTTAGTACTCTCATAAAGTTAAGAATTAGAGTTTTACTTTAATATGTAGCCCCTGTTATTCCCTTAATTGAATCTATTATTAGCATATCTGCAAAGGATTTCAGTATGTTAATCTACATTACCCAAAAGAAAAAGATTGGTATGTATAAAGTAAGGATTTGAACTTGTATAAAGTAAGCTTTGAACTTGTCTTGCTATCACAAAATGTTATGAAAAATGAAATCTTGGCGATTGTTAAACATCTTTGTCATGTATTACAACATGTTAGTGCTTTTCTTTGGCTACATCTTAAAGCAAGTCTTATTGTGCAAAGTTTGTAAATGTAAAATGTTTTACTGTTTAACGAGTAACTTGATGTAACCTGATTACGTCGTAAGCCCACCTATTGCCATTTATTAGAAACACGAGGAAATATATCGTTTATACTACTGAAAGAGTTGCAAAACAAAAGAGTGATATCAATTGGGAGTAATCCCCGACAAATATGTGGGTTCATGCTGCATCACGCATGATCGAGCACACTTAATTTATGCTGCAACATTAGGTAATCCATGTCTGGTCAGCTCGGGGGACATGAGGATACCGCGAATAACGGAGGTTCGCGTTAATTAGAGGGGCGATATAGAGAGGTTCCACTGTAGTTACGTATAAATTGTTGAGTATGAATATGCATCCCTTT
Organism: Alitta virens; assembly: GCA_932294295.1. Lineage (NCBI taxonomy): Eukaryota > Metazoa > Annelida > Polychaeta > Phyllodocida > Nereididae > Alitta > Alitta virens. The sequence continues at coordinate 31,941,565 of OW028583.1, read as the reverse complement.
GAGTGTGAGAATTTAAAATATCCTTTTAAAAAGTGCATAATGCGTGCATTATATATATATCTTTATTCATACGCTCATCAGAGGTATAATACATCATAGTTTGAAATTAAGTTACATGGTATAAATCAATAATATCAATACCAATACCAATAATATTGGCAATAAGTACTCATATAAATATTTATATAGCTTTACAATCCAGGAAATTCCTGGCAGCGTGCGCTGTTAATTCAGCAGTAACTTGTATTCAGTGTTTATGTTCAGGCAGATAAACGACCCCATCCATGAGGTAAATGTGTGTATTAAGGTGTCGATTCCCAAGTACTATCATCAGTCAAATGCAAATGACAATAATCCGGCGAAATTTAAAATGCATTTTAATGCTAATGTAACAATTACCAATGCAATGTAAAAACAGACATTTGCACCCAACTTTGAGGACAGTACAATTTTACGATAGTCTCAGAAGACAATTTGTTTCATCAATTAAAGGGATGCAAATCTTAACCCAACTCCAATATACAGTATACCGGACACCCAATATGTTAGTCCTAATTACAAGAGAGATTAGACTTAAGACTATTTACTCATTATTCTTTAATAATCCTAAGCAACTCAACCTGGGTATTTTTTGACTGCTCTTTCTGAAGACAGTAAAAACAAAACAAAACATGAAACACAAATTAACTAGATAATTTAGACGCTATTACAATATGCCAGTCATATTTGACCCAATAATGGGAAGCCAGGGGCGGATCCAGGAATTTTGGTTGGGGGGGGGGGGGGGGCGGCCAGTCATATGGCATTGACAAAGCTAGTTATTCACTCCATGAATATCGTATAAAAATGTTGTGGTCAACTATCTAATACAAAATAAAGCAAGTCTTGTTTGTCATACTCTCGCTCGGAGAATGTTTAGGGGGGGGGGGGGGTGCACGCCCGGGTCCCCCCCCCTCTGTATCCGCCCCTGGAAGCAAAGGTACCACCAGAGGTCACTGGCACCGCAGCCACTTACCATTGTTTAATCATGTCATCTATTTATAGGAGCCATGATAATATAAATATTCATTTGTTTTTCGGTCATATTTATCATAAAAAGATTGGAGCAGTACAAGATAGACATACATGTTACTAATAAGTCAACCCCCCAACTTTCTGAAACTAAAAACCCCTCTCTGCACCAATTAATTTCAAGTTTCCTATCTATGTTACCATTATGGACACTTATCACAAGTTATGTAGAGAAGCATCAGAAATTACAAATTTGGAGAATATAGCAAACTTAAAGTTTATTGTTTCGCAAAAGTGTTTTAATCAGCAAGAGAGTTGGTGTTTGACTTATTGGTTACATTTCTGTTAATTTTGGGCTGCTCAATGGTATATGGTAAAATATGACGGAAAATCAGGAGAACATTCAATTTGCATATAGAACATTTATTTTGCATATAGTAACAATGGATGATGACATCATCCCATTGTACTTTATTTGTTTGGATGCAGCGCCCTCTGTTGATTTAGTTTCCAAATTAGTGCAGGCCATAAATTAAACGAAATATCACTAAACACAAATGAAATGAAACTATAACAAAACATTCGATTAAGTTACAATACATGCTGCTAACTCTTGAGTACATAATTCTTTGGAGCTTTTATATGGCCTGGAAGATATGAACATGTTAACCATGCACTTACACACTATACAGTGCCCTCAAAAAGTATTGGGATATCTCAATCATTTGCGTGTTTTTTGGCTCTAAATGAGCGGGTCCCGAAATACTCAAGAATACATCTGATTTCAAACTGGATACATGATGGAGAAGTTCTTTATTAAGGCTTTCTGATTGAGTAATTGAATTGGAGGAATTGTTGTGCATGATTCTCTAATTCCAAAACATCAAAAGTATTAGGACATCCGTTTTGCACTGAATATATCATTTAAATATGGAAAACTGCTTTCACAATACTTTAGCAAAAATATACGAGTCTCCTGAATTATATATGACACTTTCTCATTCAACACGAACACTTTACTGTAAAGCCTTAATACAGGACTTCACTAGCATGTGGTAGGTTTTAGAATTTTAAGTATAATTCCGCTTTTTAGGAACTGCTCGATATAAGCAAAATTTACACAGATGTCCCAATTTGTTTTGGAGGGCAAAGCAATATTAAAGACAGTAATAATACTGTAATATAGATACAAAAGCAATATCATAGCACATTCCAAAATGATTCTAAATCGGCCAAATTAGAACACTTACTTCTCGGAAGCATCTCTGTGTGGTCGTCCTTATCGTTATCCATCTCTGAGAGTAAACTATAACGATGCCTCTTTTTAGGACGTCCTCTATACCATCTGAAATATACCATAGAACACATATAAGGGCTGTTCAATTTATAAGTGTGGGGTGGGGGTGGACAGGAAGGTTTTTGAAAAAGCGGGGGAGGGGTGTTTTTCGAAAGAGAAATAGTTGGTCTTTCAAAAAACAAAAAGCGGGGGGTGGGAGTCTCTGAAAATCTTCACGTCCACCCAATACTATTACATGGAACACAGGAACAGCTCTTACTAAATCAGTGCAATGAATGTTAACTCTCGGATTCAGACGACTATAGATGTATCAATTATATATCACTGTGCTGTGGTTCTGTTGTTGGCTGTTACCAGTGATGCGTCCATCATTATTAAAACCACCCCCTCTTTCTCTTTGAGTATATTAATGATTTGACGAGATACAATGATATTGGTGAACTCAATTGTACAATATAAACCACTTACTATATAACACTACAATTGTAATCATTACATATAATCATGTTTTTAATATCTGATCTATTTTACAATTTCATTTTATAAATTTGGTTTCTATACTTTTTTTCAGCTTAGCATTATATTTGTAAACATTACCTGAAGATGCACAATCATGGATTACACAATTAAACTTGTACAACATTTTATCTTCAGTGTTCCAGCTAGGATTTGAATTAAGCACGGTGCACAAGGATATTAGTGCACCTAAATAGACTCATATAGGGCACCCAGGTGGTTGAAAAGCCCAAAAAAAAAGTCTTCACTTAATTTCAGGCATGGCGCTTACAAATTTGGGCATGGCGCTTACAAATTTGGGCATAGCACATACAAATTTGGGCATGGCACTTACAAATTTGGGCATGGCGCTTACAAATTTGGGCATGGCACTTACAAATTTGGGCATGGCACTTACAAATTTGGGCATGGCGCTTACAAATTTGGGCATGGCACTTACAAATTTGGGCATGGCACTTACAAATTTGGGCATGGCACTTACAAATTTGGGCATGGCACTTACAAATTTGGGCATGGCGCAAGGGGCATCGGGCATGGCGCACCACCATGCTCAAATGGCCTAGCTGGAACACTGAATCTTATTATTCATTCAACTCACCTTTTACATAAACATATAAGACCCCAGACAGCTCCTGCTAGGGACACTAACGTGATGAAGGCAATAATGATCACATACAATATACTCCAATCTGGAAAACAAGAAAATAAATCAATAAATAAAAAGTTCAGTGAAAAACGCTACAATAACTGATCATTGATTTGGTCTGAGACTTCAAAGCCATACTATAAATTTCATGTGTCAATATAATTTCCAAAGTAGACAAATGTGTATCACACTAAATTGCAGCAAATTCTTTGTTGTTGATAAAATTATTTTCCAATTAAAATTCAATATAATACGGGTCATTTCACCAATATTTATTATATCGGTCAAGGCAACAAATGAATTATCTGTAAGATAAATTAAAAGCAAATGTGAATATTCTATAAAGTAACTAGAGCACATAAGATGTGCAACAAAGGGGGCTGGAGGAATGTTGTATACATGTTCAATGTCCGTACCATTTGACAGCTGACATTATCAAAGCGAACGTTCAGTAACCATGACAAACCGTCTCGTTTTTGTGGTCGATTCGGCCCCATACAAATAAATAGGGAGCCGCATGGACTCAGCTAAAAAGCCGAACCGACTCAGCTGGCAGGCCGAATCGTCTTGTTTTAGTGGGGCCGAACCGACCTGCTACCACGACGACGACAGGAGCGCATAACTTCGTCAAAAGTTGATCAATCTTCACAAATTATACATTAAATGAAAGCCAGAACGTTATAGAATTCCTTTCTGAACAGATATGGTATGCACTCCATGTCGAAAGTGTAAAATTCGCCGTGTTATGTGGCGATTTTATCAGATATTTAATTTGACAGCTGACATTATCGAAGCGAAGGCTCGCTACCCACGACGATCAGAGCGCATAACTTCGTCAAAAGTTGATCAATCTTCACAAATTTTACATTAAATGAAAGCCAGAACATCACAGAATATGCACGAAGCCATACAACAAACTTCGGTTATTTCCGTTGGAGTTCGCCATCTTGTTCATCGGAGAGGCACAGCGTGAAAAATGCATCTTTTTACCGGCGATTTGCACGAAGTTCCATTCGACGAAATGCTACCAAAAACTATACAGCTCTGGAGAAAGAAGTTGCGTGGCAGCTGACGAAACGGCAAGTGTGTAGAGTCATATCTCTGGCCTGAATCGCGTCACACACGCAGGGTGTTTTCGTGCTCATTGACTTAACATACGTTTTCAAATTTGCCGCCGACCTAGTTGTAAAAGCAGATACGTGGGGTTTGCAACTGCTTCCCACGACTGTCGCATACAAAGGGGGCGGCTCTGCCGCCCCCTTTGAACTAGATACACATTGGCTATAAATTGTATTTAAAAAAAATGGCTTTGCGATAAATAAAACACTGAATGTACAGTAGAAGATTGCTATATATATCAACTAAATGATACTGTGTAACACGTTATATTTCACAATATGCTTTTTGACGTACAAGGGGTACCCTTGCTAGTGTCCTAATTGAGACAAAATGGGTGTCCATTGACCCTCTATGTTACTTTTTTTATGTAATCCAAAACATCATTATATTACATTTTTGGATCAAATAACATCTTTTCATTGTCATTGTCATTGATTTCTCAAGGTGACCTAATTGTCGTAATCCACATTAAAGTTAAATTCAAGACAATTATTAACGCGTGTTATATTTTGTATATTAAATGTGTAAATTGAAAGAATGTACACACCGCAATTACTCTCCCCATCCCCTAGATAAATGCGGATGAAATTCCGCATCCAGAATGCTTCACAAATGCAAGACTTAGTGACTGAGGTGCAGCGTCCGTGGCCTGAGCATTCGTTTTGACACTCTGAAATGAGACAAAATAACATTTTATAAATGACACGTCATTCACAGTACAGGGTAGAGAGCATTGTGCGATGTTGATGCATTGCCCAAAGAACTTATGAATATATCTTGAAAATAGATCATTTATTTAAAGCAAATATGTATGTACCGCTTTTTTCCAGACTCGCGTATTACAAGAATCCACAAATAGAATGAGAATAAGATGCAATGCGCACAAAATATTACAAAAATATAATTGGTGTGTGAAGTAGTAATATATTATATTAAAACAAGATTGATGTCACATTTACAACTTAATCTGGTCAAGGGAATAATGTCTAAAATGCCTCCAATTGTTAAAGTTCTGTCAATTTTTGTTTTGTCGCACTTAAGTCATTCATGATCGTCACAAAAAATTATAGCACAGATAGTGTCGGCTAAACAGCATAAGACCAAATTACACATTCATAATACGTTGCAAGATATATATATTGCTTTTATTGACATGTTCATATCAATCGTGATATATTTGTCCAAATAAAAAAATACACATAAGATAAAAATGAAATAAAACAAAATTAGTCCACGTCTACTAACATGAGCAACAGCTGATCACATAATTCACAACTTGATAGCAGCCATAACACCAGACACCGTCTTCTCACACTTACCGACAGTATCCAAACTGATAATTTTCAGATCCATAATTTCCATTTCGGACATCAATTTCTTTTTAAGTTCACTGACGACTTTAGTTCCACTCATTACTTCCCTATTGTCAGATTTCATTCGAGCGAAGAAAATCACTTTGATACTGCATGAAAGTAACGTAATAATTAGTAGAACAGTTATATAATTAATAAGCTTGAAGGCAATTGAAGTTGACAAAAAAAAATACCGGTAATGGGTTTAGTGCAGTATAGCGGACCCAAATCTATGCCCATATTTAGCGTCCATTAAAACTTAAGTTTTATTAAATATTTCACAAGATTGAAGTTCTAGCACAATTAGAATAACATTTTGTGTAAAGTAGCGGGGGTTTGGGGGTGGGAGCCCCCTAGAAAAAGCAAAAATAAACTCTGTCTTTACCGTGAATATGAAAACCGCCGTCATAACTAAATTAGTTTGTGACATCATAAAGAGATTTCAAGCCTTTTTACGTCATAGGCCTGGCAATGAGCCTCGTGAAATAGGTTAAATATGGTCATAAATCTGGGTCAGCTATACTGCACTTTTTCCCCCGGTAATTAATTCAGAATATTAGTTGCATTCATTATCAAACTAATTATGTACAGTTGTGCCAAACTAGAGCATTACTGCATAACTGTATGATTCATTGGGCATGTATGTAACTAAAATAAATATTTGTTTATATTTTGCACTGATTGATACAATTTCATCAGTGTGAATTGCCCGCTTACAGCTTTGTCAAATATTTCGCCATCTTAAACAGTAAGTATTCTGGGAATCTCTTTTTCCTTCTCTCTTTTTTTGTTCCGAGTGAAAAGATGTTAAACAAAATCTTACAAATGACAACCTTCTAGTACTAAACATTAATAATTTTGTGTTTAAAAAATACATCCATCACTCACTTTCCACCATTGTCTTGTAAATCCTGAATTACAATATCCGGCGGAACGTTTCCTTGGGAATGGTGAAGTATTAAGGCAAGTTGGCTCGCTAAATTACGCTGAAATAAAAAAGACTATTTTCAACAGCCATTCAACACATAGAACACTGCATAGCAGTTTAAAGTAGAATTAATTTATACAAAAGATAGTTATTTGAATATTCACCTTTTGTAGCTCAGTAAAGCCTGACATGTCTGTTGCCAAAACGAGCTCAACTAAATTCAATAAATTAGGATCTGAAACAGAAATAACAAAAATATATACTAATAATCAAATCAATTATTTTATAAGGCCACAGTTATTTGATCTTTAGCCTCTCGAATCCTCTCATTTGTAATGGGTCGGTCGGTGGAAAATGCCAAAATAAATTTCCTATTAACTAACATTGGGACCTGTTATTATATTTTTCTGTCGGCATTATTCTCATCATGTCAGTGGATCCAAGAAGCTAAAAATAACATAAGGGTCACCTAATCGACACAATTTTTCATTATCTGGCCAACAGTTTGAGCTAACATATTATTCCAGGGTCAGGGCAAGCTGCCTGGAGCCCCACCCCAAAACCCAAACCCCCTTTGTCCAGAACTCTGGAACAGTTCTCACCGTGACATTCTTTTGTATTATTATTACCTCGATTAACTGGGACCGGAAACTATTACTTAATCACATAGTTACTTATTCAATTAATGTATATATATTTAGCTTTATCTTCACCATTCATCAATTTTCTGATCATGTATATATTTTAGGTTATGCTATTATTTCACAACCATTATTGTTCTAATACTTGAAATTGCATGTATTGTTAAAATTGTAGTTGTCAATTTGTATTATTTGTTTATTGTGTATGACGAATGTGTCTAACCATGATTCCAAAACGTCAATAAAACATTATATATTAACTTCTTCAGTTTGTTGCCAACTTTGATAAAACTTTTTGATTTGTTGTCAGTTGCTGTCAACTCAACAAATGTATAACTAGCATGAAATGAAATTTTTACAAAACAATTATTATATTAATTTATGTAATCATTTAATTTCTGCTGATCTTAGTCTGTATCTAGACACAAATATCTTTCAATCTGGTCAAACAGACATAAATCGATGTTAAATCGCATCAGCAAGTTACTATTTTCCAATAGCTTTAAGCGATCAAAGTAAGCCTCACCAGGTTTAATGACTATAGACGCGGTGTCCGTATCACTCAGACCATCATCATCCTTGACAGTCAAAGTGAAAACGTATCGCCCGGCAATGAGATCAGTCATTTGAAGTACTGCTGAGTTAGCGGAACTGTTGATAATTCTCTGCAAAGAAATATTATATAGAAGATATACGTAAGGAAATAGACATTCCAGATTAGAGTGCTCCGTTGTAATACTGTGAGATTGTATTACCGTGATCTTTACCACTAGATGGCATACAGTGACCGACAGGTGCTGCCACCTTCCCACACCAGCTTTTTTCTACATTAAGATATTAAGAAAATACTGGTCAACCACCCCCCCCCCCCCCTCCGATATAATTTCTCCCAATATGTGAAAAATCTTCAGTTCCCCCCCCCCCCCCTTTTTTTAACTGAAACAGCCCTAACAGGATACAACGGTCACTGGCAATATCCCTTAGCAAATCAAGACAACAAATAAAATTTCAATTTCACATACCCCAGCTGCCAAACTCTTGTCGTTTCTAGTCCATTGATAAGACACAATGTTTCGGTCGTCTGTTGATTTTGAACCATCAAGTGCAATAATATCCAGGGGCAATTCCAACATCTTGTCTCCACCAGCTTTGGCTTTTGGTGGAAGGTTTTCATCTGAAAATGATCAATATTGAAAATTGAAATATCAATTAAGGGGAGAAAGTGAGGTCTGACCACACCCACCCCTGAATAGCATATATATATATATATATATATATATATATATATGAATTTGAATTTATTGTTCAAATATAAATATATATACAATAAAAACAACAAGGTTCTAATACTGTCCTCGATATTAAAAGAAACAATATTATTGGAGACTTCATAATCTATATCATATAATTTATATAAAAAATAACAATAAACATGAATAATGCATGAACTATTGAGATTTAGGAAAAGGCTACGCTCCAAGAGCCATATCCCAAGGCATTACAACTCCTTTGTACCTAACAGCATTAGGTTATGGAACATTAAGGATTCAATTTATTTCTCCATCCATACTTTTTATTCATCTCATTTATTTAGTTTATTCGGTCTTGTAACTCTATCACTTACAAGTGCAACAAGTTTCATATTGTAGTATGACAAAGTATTATTTTATCTTATTTTATACAGTTCTATAATGTTTTTCTTTACTCATCTACATCAACTGAATCTCAAATTTCAGGTATCATGGAACATCGCTTCTAATAATCATCATAATTACTTACTCGCTTTGACAGTTACTGTCACGTAACTGTCAGCAGATAGAGACTCCGCGTCATACACGGTCAGTTTAAACTTGTATTCTCCTTCCAGTAACTTAGAAGCAGTCGCTACCCGCCCTGTCTGAATTCTCTATGACAGCAGTTGACGGTCCTCTGAAATTGTATTGAAAATTTAATTCGATTTGTTACAAGTAATGGGGGACTTTAATGCCAAAAAGGGGGGAGCACCATGCTGGTCCTTACGACCTTTGTTTGATGACATAATCATACAATCAGGTCATTGAGTGCAGTAATGACATCACAAAGGTTGTAAGGACTGGCATGGAGCTCCCTCTGGTGGATTGAAAGTATCCCATTAGCATGACAATTTTCCCTGTACAGAATCACGTAATTGTCCGACAGCAGAATTGTGCATGTCTGCAAACTTAATCAAAAACACAGTGAAGATTCATCTATGTCTGTTTGATATAATCCATGTGCAATTTTAACCCATGTACAGACATAAGATAGCGACAAGAACTTGCCTTGGACTCTAGAGGGCTGCACTTGCCATAGCACAATCTATCATAAGAAATTTGCTACCAACTTCTTAATATCCGTTATATTAAAACTGAACGAAACCAACAAAAGAACTACAACTTCCAGTCATTAGCTTGTGAACAAGGCTATGAGATCTAGCTGAAAGCTCAAGGTGAGCAAATTACTGATTACAAGGTTTAATCAAACTTATGTTATGTCTGGACAAGGTTTGAATCAAACATGGGAGGAAATGGGAACACCTACACATACAGCATACAAATTTACAGCTTGTACCATTAAAATATACTATTTGAGTATGTAGTTCACAAAATACAGAATTGATTAGTAATACAGGACTCTTTAATGGCTTTAGATATATTTCATTTTCACAACAATGGCCCTAACGGTAAAGTTCTAAAATATAGGGACCATGAAAAAACTATGTTATATAAACTGAAAACCATGAAAAAAATATGTTAATATGAAAGAATAGTTATTATTTTATCTTGTTCTATTTGTATGGCAAATTTATCTCGTTGACATACAAGATGTCAGTAAAATAATAAATCTACATTCGGAAAAAGTACAGTATAGCGGACCCAAATTTATTACCTTATTTAGCGGCAAGCATTTTGGTCATGCCTGACGTCATATCCCTAAATTCAATGAATGACGTCACAAAAAAATGACCGCTCTTTTCATTTTCAAGACAAGGAATTGTTTTTTTTTTTTTTTTTACGGTGGGCTGCCGCCCCCAAACCCCCGCTGTGCTACGCAAATATTATTATACTTCTGTGCTAGAACATATTTTGGCTAAAAAACGCGATATTTTTTTATATTTCATAGACGCCAAATATGGGCATACATTTGGGTCCGCTATACTGCACTATACCCCTATATTCAACATACTTGGCCTGCGTCCATGCATAAGTGACTATTCCTTGGTCGTCGGTACTGTTGCTGCCATCTAGTGTCGTAGTGGTCGTTGGCAGGAAGATGATTTTGTCATCACCCGCATTAGAAACTGGGGCTTTGTTGCTTTCTGATAATTCAAAGTATAAATAGTTAGCTTAATGCACAACAGCCCCTGTTACACCATTCACAGTGATAAACACGAGATACATTTTGTACAAATAAGTGAACGGATGTTTTGCCATCTTATTATAAAGCCCCGTTCCAACCTACAAGAACTACTGCGAATTGTGCGCCGAATGATTGCGTATTTTGAGTGGAAAAAGGTAGTAGTAGTTTGCCAGTGTTATCTAATAATAGGTCAAATCGTTGATAAGTACGATTTTCAAAATTCCACGATCTTTTATCTTGAGGAGTGGCGAACTGTCACGACCATCCACGATGTCACCTATGACGTGCCTACAAACTTCTACGAATTCCTAAGAACTATTACCAACCCACCTACTACGTCCTACGACCTCCTACAAACTATATCAGTTCGTAGACAGCTATGATGATTTTTTAACACTCTCAAAAATTGTCGTGGCCTTCGAGGAAGTGTGACGAACTGTGACAAACTACGGAGATTAGCTACTTCTTGGGAGTTTGACAGCAAGCAGTTCAGCAAGATGGGAACGAAGTTTAAGGCATTCATATATAATTTCAAGTTTTATTTTCCATGGTAGCAGAATATCACGCTGGAGTTGAAGCAACCAACACTACAACTTACGTAGATTGACGAGAAATAATAATGACCGATTATGAATTAACTATGACAAAATTATGTGGATCTGTATGGAACGCACAATTACAAACATCCGTTTGAGCAAAAATATAGGAGTCAGACCACCGATAAGACAGTCTGAAGTTATTAAGTATATCGTAACATCTGTACTTTACTTACACAGATCTACAATAAATATTAATTAATTATTGAACCACAAACTATTCAACAAACCTTGTCTCACAAAAACATGGACATCAGCAGTGGACGACTGACCAGCAGTGTCCGTTACTTTCAAAGTGAAAAAATAATCTCCGACTTGCAAGTTCTTCAGCTCCAGAAAAGGCGTCCTTACGCCCTGTAAACAAAGACGACAGTTAATATATAGAATAAGCGAATTTTACATCGTTGAAATTTTTTATCAAGAATCTATACAATTTCTTGAAGGATGATTCATAAATCAAAATAAACGCACCCTAAATATTGAGGTCTAAAATATGTACTCTCGACTAGGCAAACCAACTAAGGGCTGTTCCATTTAAAAAAGAGGGGAGGGGGTGGACCTGAAATTTGTTCGACCCCCCCCCCCTACCCCTCGCAGCCCCGATCAATGGCTTTTGACAGGCCCCCCCTACCCCTGCTTTTTTCTACATTATGATATTCAGAAAATACTGGTCAACCATCCCCCCTCCCCCGATATCGGTTTTCCCAAGAATATCTGAAAAATATTCAGGTCCACACCAACCCCCCCCCCCCCCCTCTCTTTTAAATGGAACCGCCCTAATCGTAAGTGTGAGTCTACTTTACATCGGCCTAAAGTTGAATGCTTCTTTTGCCACATGGTACTTTCTATCTCCTAGCAGTGACAAGAATTCATATTAATATCTAGTACAGCTTACCGTCATATCAGCAGTAAGTTTATCATCAAAATTCTTGATCCATTCGTAGCTGACGATTCCTTTGTCATCAGTCGAAGAGTTTGCCATCAAAGTGATCGAGTTCTGCGGCAAACTGATGATTACGTTCGACCCCGCGTTCGCTTTTGGCGGGTAGTCAGTTTCTGTAAAAGGTTATGGAGGTGTAAGTATTATTATCACAAACACATGAGCTCAGTCTATGAGTTCTGCACACAAAGATGTTACAACTTAAATTTTAACAAATTGAGAAAAATATAATATTGTCTCACCTTTAATAACAGTGACATTGGCCGTTGTTGAGTTTTCCACACCATCAGAATCAGTGACCGTCAACCTGTCAAAATTATAAAAGAAATTGACTATCAGAGTATAATTGAATGGATGTTTTCGCCATCTTAAAGCCCCATTCCCACCTACAATTTACAATGACTAGGTCGGCGCCTTGCTGGCGGATCCTTGTTTGTCATTGTGAAGCCATCAGATATACAGAGAAACTGCCCTGAACTATCATCTGCAGAATGGTCATTTGTCATTAGCAGTTTATTAGACTGTTCCATTAACTGAAGAACCAACGTTTCATGAACGAAGCAAGGTTTAAGTGGTAATTGTGCATTCAATACAGACCCATATAATTTGCTTTTTTACCTAAGTGAAAGATTTCGAAAATTATAATTAATTTATTATTTTAGTGTACTTAACATTGTTTCACTTAACGATGACTTGTCAAATATTGATAACTGGTATTAAGCCAATAGACTTGTTTTGAATGTTGAAAAATCAAATACCATGTTAATTTATGGAAAATGCTCATAGGAATGAATTTTCTGTCAATTTAGATAATTCTATAATTGAAAATGTTCAATGTACTAATTACTTGGGTGTTCACATTGATGAACAAGTGAGATTTGATACTCATGTTAAAGAACTTATTAGAAAGTTGTCTGCAAAGTTATCTCGGTTTTCAAGATTAAGACATATTATTCCTAAATCTGTTCTTGTTTCACTTAATAAGTGATGATACTCAAACTAAAGCAAAATGGAACTGGGAAACACATTTTACCTGAAGGTATATTTTCCCGAGACCAAATTCTTTACGATCAACATAGCCTGATCGGTCGTCGTATCGTCAAGATTTTTGGAGTTCAAGGGACCCGATGTCTTGTCCCAGTGGAATTTTACAATTTTGTCATCATCAAGGCTCTCTGAAACAGAAACAAGAAAATTGCAAAAAAAATCAAAGACTACAAAATGTTAACATTAACACTAGAGGTATTGACCTATTAAAACAACTAAATTGGGAGACTATTTCACAGAGATTTGATTACTTTTTGTCAACGCAAATGTATAATTGTATTCATGGAAATGCTCCAGATCATTTGGTTAATTCCATTGAAATGGCTTGTGATATCAATGATGTTAATACCTGAAATAGCTGTACTATGAATACCCACGTACCATACTGTAGAACTGATATCTTGAAAAAGTCTTTTATTTATCGTGGTTCTGTTACTTCGGAATGATTTACTAAAGAAATTCAGGAATCCTTGACTCTTGATCAATTTAAACGTCAGGCAAAATTGTTATTTGGCTAATTGAGTCAAAAAATGTTAAAATTTATGTAAATGCGCAAACTGTTACAACGGTTTTTCTATATTTTGTACATTTGTTTTTATTGTACTTTTTTATACACAAGTTTTAATTGTACATTTTGCTCTGGACCACATGAAAAACCTCTTGGAGATGTGTCACCCAGCCAAAATATTTTTAAAATAAAAATATATTATGATCCTCAGTTACATTAAAGAGCTTTAAGAGCTTAGAAGTAGCTCTTAAAGCCTCAAGCTCAAAGCTTAGTAAGCCTATTTCAAGCTTAGAAGTACAAGTATAGTATCGCCTTGAGCTCAAAACATTACAAGTCTTTTTCACTTTGAGCTTACAAATCTGAGTTATAAGATTTGTAACCTCGATCTGAGTTATAAACTCTCCCGAGTTTAAACAGCATTTCTAACCACTCAGCTTACAAACAAGTCACAAATATTGTCAATAAACCTTCAGGAGCTTAGAGCTACCCTTTATATGCTTTGACATTAAAACCGGCACATACGATCTGTCACCATGTTCTTGACAGGCAAAATAGTGAATTACTGAAGTCGTAAAATGCATTTTACCTGATCCATCGATAACAACGTCATTGGGAAGGTGGACTTCTTGATTTTTTGGTTTCACGACTGCTACAGGTGGCTGGTTCAATCGAGCGGCTGAAATTTTGAATTTATGAAACAATATTATTTTCAAGACATGTATTCCATTCAAACTATCAAGCCTCAATATTTTGTCAATTACAGAAACATGTACATTCGATAAGAAATACTCCGATGAGATTAATTAGGAATGACGTTGACATTTGCCCCTTTAAGTATGCTTTAATAAATGACAATTATATACATAACACAAGGTTAGAACATCGCAAAAGATACGAAAAGTTAGTTGTATAACAAATTACACAAAGATTCAAGGTTGTTTGTTGAGGTGAAGAATTCATTTCAAAGTCGTCGTAAATCTCCAATGTGAAAAAAAGGTGTTTGGCAAAACACGATTCCTCACGACAAAGTTATTGTCATTACTTGTTTCAGATTCTTTTCAATTCGATATTTTTCTAATTTAACTTCAAAAGCCATAATTGTAATGAATACAACAAGTGTGCAAAAAGGTGTTCGGTCAAATTCATCACTCTTTATTTCAGATTTTTTTTATTTCACATTTCTTTTCAATTATTAACTTCAAACATCATATACCATGTAATCAATCAATTTGTACACGAACAGTTTCAATAGCCTATTTCTTTTTCTCTCAACACTAATAACTTAAAATGACAAAATTAATCAATACATACGCGCATTAGTAACATGCACCCAGTGCAACAGGTTTGCGGATATACTTTTTAATCGTCAATTTTTACTTCCGTTCTATTAATACATTCAATTACTTCACATATATTCGCAAAAGGTGGCCAAAAAAGCTATCTGATTTATACTCAGGATGAACATATTTACCAAAAAAAAAACTTCTTATTGATGGTGGCGATAAATATATTGACTTACGTGGCAAAACTGTGACATTAACGAACGCTTCCCCGTATTTATTTTCCCCCGAGACGGCCACTTTGAACGTGTAAAGACCGGACACCAGCTGCAACATGAAGTGAAAAATTGATTAACTATAATCAACCTGACGCAATATCACATATATACACTCCTAATGCTACGAGCCTATGAATAACACAACAATTTGTTTTCAATCTTAAGCTGGTCTAATCTTTCAACCACTGGAGGATGAATCCATGATACCCATTAAACAAACAGACTGCACTAATAAGTGAAAAAACAATTGTGTCGGTTTAAACACTCACCAAAGAAACCATGGGTATACAATGTAGATGTAATAGAAACAACTTAAAATTATGTATATTATTTACTGTTGGATTTAATATGTACTTAGCCGTTTATTAGTTTTCAATTATCCAAACCATACATGAATATTGTATAATATAATTGTATATATTTTACCAAATATGCACGTATGTGCATCTGGTTGGAATTATTTGAATGTTAAATATCATGTGATCTATATAATACTATATATATTTTTTTAATCCAATAAATGAACTCAACTCAATATTGACATTACTACTTCAGCATCACTCATTTACTACTAATAATCAAATTATCTTTATCATTTTTTAAAAATTGAAACTACCGACGTCCTATTATGACTTATAAGCTCTTACAAATACCTTAAAAATAATAAATTTTTACATTTCTGTAAGTGGTTTGAAAAGGTTAACATTAAAATATTTAACCAATCACATATAACAAAGTCTTTAATTGATACATAACTTCATAGTTTTTTTAATTCATCGACCATAATGAATCTAGAGATCCATAAGCTACCCTCAAGATAATTTCCCGGGTTTTCCAGAATTACTAGGGCTCTACGAAAATTATAAATATTGCCCCAGAGTGGTCATATTAGTGTATTTCTACAGTATATTTGTTACATACCTTGGTCAACCGTAATGTAGCCGTATTACTGTTTTGCATCTGACCGACTTGTTCAGCATTTGGATGAGAAATAAGACTCCATTCGTATTTATACTCCGTGACCGTTTCTTTAGGAACTGTGTATGCTGTTAGCGTAATTTCATCCTTCGGTAATTGAATTGCTTTGTCTTCCCCTGCTGATACTGTTAACGTTTTGACTGAAAAAAATCAAACAACAAAGAATAAGTCCCTATTACTAGGCATAATTAATAACCCTTGATTCCAATGTGTTGATATAATAGAACGAGTACATAGTAACGAGATTTTCTACACAAGTTTATCAAATTAAAAGGTGAAATAACCGTGAAACAATATCGCTGTGGTTGGAATCACCGAAATTCGCCTTCACCATTGTTCACCCTTAAAATATGCCTGAAACTTTTGTGGTTTGTGAAATGCCATAGCATTAAAACATTGCTAATATGAAAATGAAAAGTTACGCAGCAAATATTCTTGTTATAGATTTTTACAAATACATTATGGTAAATTTCAGCGAATGGCGAATTTCCGTGATTCCTTGTGTAAGGTGGAAGGGCAGCAATTATCTGGATCATACCTCTAACACTAAAACAATCTAATGTTGTCGTTAAAACTATTTAAGCTTGGCACTATGTGAGCTGTGAAGTTCGTAACCTAAACCAACTTCAATCTTACATACTCTTCATTTCAAACTTAACGTAAGGCATAAATTACAACTCCAGGGTGAGGGTATGCATAACTTCACTTGTGCAAGTACCACATAAATTATGCTGATGAGTCCCCTACATAAATAGCACTAAAAATATTGGCTTAATCTTGATTATAATTCATCCTGTATGCATTGAAGTTCTAATCTAATTAGTATAAACAGTGAAATCAATATGCTAATATGCAGGATCTACATGTAAATAATCACTAATTCATTACATTTGCATGTACTAGTTTTTATCAATCTTTTAATGTCACATTCCTATCGTTTTTAAAAGCAGAAAATAACAGATGAAATAAAGAGAAATTTACTAGACGAATAAATTTATATGTATATGTGAGGTTAAAAAAATAATTATGAATACTTTTATGACAAACTAATGGAAAAATTTAGAAAGACAGACAGACAGAAAGTCTGTTAAGTGCCGTTAAAAAAGACAGTTTACTTAAATTAGTGTATCCAATGTGTATGTGTCCGGACAAGTAAAGCGTGCAAAAAATGCGGCTATAAATGTACAGCTGTGTATCAATTCCTTGAAATATAATGTTGAACTCCTAGTACATTTGTATTCGTAAAGAAAATGTTAGTGCTCTCTTGACCAACCTACACCATTAAATTATTACAGGGGGCATGATCACTTTCCTATACCCAAACAATAGCCACACAAATTGCATATTCAATAAATCTTAGCTTTATATATATTACATATATACGGTAGAACCCCACAGTTAAGACCATCCAATATTATAACCACCTCGATATTTCTTGGTCCATAACTTTTGATGATGTAATAATATTAAGTTCAAGAATTTAGACAACCCCTCCATAATAAGACAATCGCAGTGATTCCAAATATGGTCTTAATTTTGGGGTTCCGCTGCACATACTATAATATATAGCAAATACACTGTTGACAATGACATACAGTACATATAAAAAAAGTATGCCATAAATTAAAAAAAGTAATAATAAATTGATATTTTAATGAAGCCACATTAACATTTTTAAAAAACATAATTTTTAACTCGAAATAACAGAGCATGTGGAGGATCATTTCTGATCACAATATACAGTAAGTTTAATAGTACGACAATAAATTTTAGTCACTTAAATGAACTTTTGTCATTTTTCAGGCAAATATACAGTCCTCCCGTTAGAATCTAGGAAAGGTGAGCAATCATTAAAAATTAATATTTCATGTAGGTGTTTCAAATAGTAAAACCACTGATTCCACCATTAGCAATTTGCTCATAAATTACTCAAGATACCTACTACCTATTATACTTAATAATATCTTTTTTGTACAATACACCGTGTTATTGAATATTCCGAACACCCTATACTTAGCTGTACAATTCACCTGTTAATTTAGTTTCCACTTATTAAATAATATCAGTGAGTAGTGGTAATACATTTCACATTACCAAATTACATTCAAATTGACCCATCGAACCAATCTTACCATTTTCGAACATGACCACCACCGATAACATAAATTGCAATAGATAAATCGCTTGTGAAAATTAATCTTAAATAAAAAAATTCAAACACATAAGGACAGGAAAGGGGTAAAACCTACACTGGTCGTCAGGGGGTGGAGCCACTGTGTATAAAACGAAAAAATGCACGATTACGCAAAACGAATGAAAAGCAAAAAGATACATCATTCCAGACGATCAAGATTACTAATAGAGCACTATGAGTAAAGATAAAAGTCATGCCATATACAGAGGTGCCGTCATATTAGTCTCTTTTTCATTGGTCTAGAGGTCAAGGCATTGGTCTAGAGGTCGAGGCATTGGTCTAGAGGTCAAGGCATTGGTCTAGAGATCAAGGCATTGGTCTAGAGGTCAAGGCATTGGTCTAGAGGTCAAGGCATTGGTCTAGAGGTCAAGGCATTGGTCTAGAGGTCAAGGCATTGGTCTAGAGATCAAGGCATTGGTCTAGAGATCAAGGCATTGGTCTAGAGGTCAAAGCATTGGTCTAGAGGTCAAGGCATTGGTCTAGAGGTCAAGGCATTGGTCTAGAGGTCAAGGCATTGGTCTAGAGGTCAAGGCATTGGTCTAGAGGTCAAGGCATTAGCGTGTGAACAGAGAGACAATAGGTTCAAAATAATTAAACCCGGAAATTAATGGATAACCCCACCTAGGTGTAAAACGTCAGTACTACGAAACATTCCAAGTATCTTACAGCAGCTTGGTGGCCTAATGGTTAAGACATCTGCCAATTTCACACTGGGCTGCTCTGCTGAATTCAAAGCCCCTAATTTGAATCCCGGCCCGTGCACTCTTCATGAGCTACATCTCAGCTCAATGTTGACTGCACAAGATGTTTGATTTGAGGTGTCTGGTACTCGGGCTCTATGCTGAGGCAAGTGAAATCCCCACCCATGATGTATAAATGTGTAACATGGTGCGGACTCCAAGCCCTGTCATTTCATCATTACGTCTGTCTCTGGCAGCTGCTTATAACCCCAATGTAGCTTTTACTCTATCATGTCTTGGAATTAATGGACCCCAGACGAGTTTTAATTTCTTTTCAAATAAAAATTCATGAATAATATTTCATGCTGAATTAACTCTTATCTGAACCCTTTTGTCTCAGGCAGCATTATGGGTATATCAATAATTATCATGATCATGAAGGCACCTCTGTATAAATCAGAATATAATTTCAATTAAACAGAAATTAGTGTTTTCTAGCAGAAGCAAACATCGTTTTGTAAATATGAGTTGTGCACTTGCAAAAAGCATTCTTTTCGTCAGTGAATTTTTCTTAAAATTTCCAGTTTTTTTTTTTCATACAGTCAAACAAAAGAATCAATTAATCGTCCATGGTAAAAAGAGAGGAGAAACTAAACTACAAAATAATTATAATACACAGGAGGATTCACAAGGAGAAACTTTTGAAATCCAAAATCTTTTTGGGTAAAGACAAGGAGTCATAGGGATTGTACAGACAGCATGCTTTGGCTCAAAACTAAATTTTATCGTTACTTTTTGCAAGAAATAAAGACCATGCAAGTGATTGCCAAAATTCACTAAATCAAAATATCAGAAAAATACAGTGAAGGTAACTGGTGACTTCAACAGCAAGATTGCAATTTTTTGAGTACACTTTATCAACAAATCTGGGCACCATAATACT
Organism: Alitta virens; assembly: GCA_932294295.1. Classification (NCBI taxonomy): domain Eukaryota; kingdom Metazoa; phylum Annelida; class Polychaeta; order Phyllodocida; family Nereididae; genus Alitta; species Alitta virens. The sequence continues at coordinate 31,921,233 of OW028583.1, read as the reverse complement.
ACAGGATGGTGGGTGGATTAGGGTTTTATGTCCTGCATTTCTGCACCTGTTGGGCTAATAAGGACAGGCAGGAACCATGGCAATGAGATGAAGGATGCAACAGCCATCCAACTTAGGCTCGACCAGGAATTGAACCCGGGACCAAGTGGTTGGAAGCTCAGCACGCTACCACGGAGCCAGACCTTCACCCTTAACCATACTACTATTGAATGTCGTTCGTTCATAAAATAAAATTGCTCGGTTGCGTAAAAACGTGTGGTTGTGAGTTTATGCAACTTGGAACTAGCACTAATAATAATTTCTGCTCGCTGGCACTCTTCAAACTATCAGTTTGAGCCATGCATGAAGTCTGTAGGAAACATATAATAATTTTCTACGAGGGATAAATATTTCACTACAAAATCTAGCACTACATTTCTACAACTACTTAAAATTCAAAAAGAAATATGTCATACAAATCACTCAAACTATAAACTAGACATATTTCTTACCATTCTTTGGAGTAGTGGTGGAAGAAGCCATTTGTGTCGTTGACGAGGACATATTGATGGCCGGAGTGTGACTTATTGTTGTCTTGTTGGTAACGACAGCATGTGGCATTGAATCCTGAAATGTAATTATAAAACTACAACAAATCATTTTAATAAATTGGATGCCTTTGGGGTTGAAGATTCAGCATGGGTACCTTAATTAACGCATAGACAAGTTGACAGGCAATATCTGACTGGTTGACTGACCGACTGACTAGCTGACTGACTAGCTGACGTACTGGTTGACTGACTGACTGACTGACTGGTTGACTGACTGACTAGATGACTGACATGACTGACTTGCTGTTAATGACAACAAAACATTTTGAAGAGTTATTATATATGAAAAGCACATTTAACACATATATAATTTCATTGACAACCTCAATATCACGAGTTGATACATGTGTCAAACAAAATAAATAATCTTTGTCAAGTTCATGAAAGATTATTGAAGATATAGCTATAAAAAGTACATAATACATAATTGTCGTCAATTTCATGATGAATTTCATCTATGAACCATCAATTATGTTTTTCATAAATCCAAATGCATGGGTCACAGATCAGGCACTCCCAAACGAACTCTATTGTAATAGCAAAGACTTCAAGAACAAGGAAGTTTACAGAAAAAAGTAATTTAGCAAACAGAGGATTCGCTTGGAAAGGTTTTGCAGCAAATACGCAAATATGAATATAATTAGAGCAAATAATGAAGTACACCATTATACACGGGTGTATCATAAAAATGTCAGAACTTTGTTTTGCTTGGGTTTAATTAAAGTAAACTTTTTTTTTTTGGTTTCTTCTGTTTCATGCATTCGAAGTCCCCAACCATAAAATAGAATGGCACACTCTAGTGATGGCCAGCGCCAAATGACCATGGAATAAGGCACATTATTAATTAGGTCTGTTAAGTACCCCTGCAAAAATCTAGTAAGCAGCATCTCATACCTTAAGAGATAACCGGATTACATTTCATCCATATCAACAAAAATTTGTTATTAACTCAGAGCTGTACATTTCAATTCTAACATCAGCCGAATTTGGCTATATATAGCAGTAAATTTTATTAAACACTAACGCTTGATTGATAATCATGACTAATGGTGTACAAATATCTTCAGTAATAAAACAGCAATAAAACAAAGCTGCTTAATCTAAAAAGTCTCTGCCAGTCATACTCAGGTGTTTTTCAATTAAATCACTTGAGCGCATCTCATGTTGTTAAGTTTTTAAGCTGTTCATATATTGGAAAATAAGGAGTGTCACTTAACTGCTTAAGGCATATATAAATCAAGCGTGAACCTTAATGCGTAAATAACAAGTTTAATTATAGAAGCCTTAAATCACATGTGACACTGACCTGTTTCTCTGCCGTGCTTTGTGCTGGTGCACTAGTTGTCATGTCTTTATGTTCACCTGTGAAGGGAAAAAGAAAACATAAACAAATTTTCATGATTCAGCTGTAATTTGCGAAAAACCTCATAAAGTGTTTTAACACCAGAAGAACCAAAACAATTTAGACTGCATTTGAGAAGAAATGATACAAAGTGATCTTAATTCTTAGACTTTAAAAAAAATTATAATCACAGTTTTGCAATTAACACAATGTGGTCTAAGACCACTGGACTATTAATAGTAGGGTGTCATGATCCAACGTGTAAGACGTTGGACTTGTATGTGCCAATTTGTGGGTTCAAATCCAGCCATGGCACGGATGAATTGAGCAGATCCTCTTTAAACCACTGCTTCACCATTGTTCACCCCACCCAGATACAAAGGGTACTTGGCTATAGGACAGACAGATAGACAGAAATTATTTATTTTGACCATATAACTTACAATTTACACAAACAAAAATAATCAAGGAAAACTGGTTATATTATGGTCATAGGAGACATTCACTAAGGCCAAAAGCCGCTGACATGCATGCCACCTATGAGCCATTTGGTGTTATAATATATAGGCAGAGATGGCAATTAATTGTAGAGCGCTTGACCCAAGAAGCCCCATAATCATTTAATGGCGGCATACTCGGTGTACAATCCACAGGGAATTGAGAAAGGCTCATGCTTGAACACGTCATGCCAAGAGGGCAAACTGTAAGTTGGCGAGTTCATTGTTTACATGATATTAATTTTTTTTTTTCTTTACTGACACCCGCCATAAAATTGGGGAAATTTTTACAATACTGGATTCAAATTAACAATAATTAAGGCAGTCTTAATTCTCAAATCTCGTTACATCACAGTTTTAGGATCTAACCAAGTAGTTTATAAAGGAGGTGGTCGTAATATTGGGTGATCTTAATTGCTTCCATTTCAACTCATTTCGATAAACTGACTTATCCAATCACATCAATATTGAAATGATTTATCTCGTTTTATCATGCTCAGAACTTACAACATGTAAACACTAAAAGCAAACAAAGTCCAATCAAAACACACACGAGTAAAAATTATCTGATTGATAACTAAGGTAAACAAACATATTGACTGCGAGTACAGGTCAATATTACACGAAAACCCTGACTGACACTTCAATGCAGATTTTTAATCTGCTACAGGTGCTTCTAAGTTTGCAAATCAAAGTCTGCTTAAACCAAAGTATATATAAGTGAAAGTTCAAAGATTGGAGTTAGATAAATGATATTAAAAAGTACAATTTTATGAGCGGATGATGAGCATTTGCCTATCACAGTCTCGCGAGAAACTAAGGAACTTTTCTGCGTGCAACGTCACTAACTTTTAAAGAAAAGTTAAGATTTACAAAACAATTTGCCAGAACCAGGTTTAACTTTAAATCATTGTTAATTGTCATAAAAATAGTTTGGCTTTTTGCTGCTTAGATTTAACGAACAGAAACTTCTCTATATCATAAATCAAAAGTCACAAAGCACATACCAGCAGTCGTCATAGCTCGCACACACCATCCTGACATTGTGTCACGCTCGTAACCCTTAACACATTCACATCGTCCCGAACGTGACCGGGAATTTTTCGGGACGCAATCCTCGTGAATCTGACATTGCCCTAGGAGTCCGTAAATGCATGAGCTATCTACCGGTCGTGTGCTGCCGACACTCTTTGAAGTTGTTGTGGTTGCCAGGCGACCAACTGAAATACAATCAAACATTGTTTAATAACGGCAAGAACCTGTGATGACAGTTGGTAACTGATACACTAAGTTGTCATCCGTATGCTGTATATCGATGAATTGAGAAAATACTGATATCGATATCGAAAAATCGACAAAATCCCTGTTTCGATTCTTTTGTTGGTAGTCTATAATTATTATATGATAATTGTACATTTGTGCCATGATGAGCACTACATATCACCCTGCACCAAATTGCAAACTGATTTGGCTCACTAATTAGCTTAGTAGTTATCATATTGTTATCATAATGACTTGCTAGTTATATTCCTGTAACTATATATAGTGGTTCCATTCCTAATTGGAAATGCTGATAATACAAAATTTGAGTGATTTTGCGATATTGTTATATTGAAAGTTGAATACTGATATCAATATCGAATGAAAAATTGGTTCAATGACAACCCTATGTTACATTCTCATGATTTATACTATAGACCGATTTCTCACATGAAGATAGCATACACAACAGAGACTTGACCTCAAAGAAAATTTAAGGGGTTTAGTGCAGTATAGCGGACCTAAATTTATGGCGGCCATTAAAAATTATATTTTATCAAATATTTCACAAGTTTTAAGTTCTAGCACAATTAAAATAACATTTGGTGTAGATAAGCAGGGGTTTGGGGGCGGCACCCCCCAAGAAAAAGCAAAAATAAACGCTGTCTATACCGTGAAGATGAAACTGCCGTCATAACTACTTAGTTTGTGACGTCATAAATGAATTTCAAGCACTTTTTCGTCATAGGCCTGGCAACGTGGCTTGTTAAATATGGTCATAAATCTGGGTCCGCTATACTGCACTTTTTCCAATTAAAGGAGCTTAAAGGTGACAGCCAGAAATGACATGCTATTTAGCATCTCATTAATAATATTATATCTGTTGCTATCGTAATAAGAATAAAATAACTATTACAACTTCTCTAGTTCATAAATGCTGTGACAATGTGCTTTTTAACTTTTGACTTTTGATTTATGAAATAGAGAATTTATAGCTATTTTATTCTATTCTACAACTAATGTCTGAGTAAAGCAGAGAATAATAGTCATTATTCTAAGATATCGTAAATAATTTAACAATTTATGATAAGAGGTGCTACTGAGATTTCGAAGCCATACTAATTGTATAGCAGAGTCCACACTTGCTGTAGCCAGGCAATTATGACTTCAAAAACATACTAATGTAAATTTTCATAAAACATACTTGAAAAATTTACTATGCCATGCTTTTATATACTCGTTAACCTTTTTTTTCACATATTTTTTACTGGCCAAGACAAGTGAGAAAATTTTTAATTAGCAAATTGTCCGATGCGTTACACAGCGAAAGGTGGAAAAAACAAATGAATGTAGATACAGCTAGACCAAATATAATTACTAGAATCTAAAACTAAGAATAATACTTACAAGTGCATATCTTGGAGACGGGATCCATGTGGTACCCATCACTGCATTCGCAACGGTAGCCAATCATAGTGTGCGAAACCTCAAGGTGACATTCGCCATTGGAACCACAGGTATTCTGTCCGTCCGGGTCACATTCGTTTTGAACCTGCAAAATAAATTACACGTTAGATCAACTTATCAGGCTGAGTAAAGAATCTTGAAATATTTATAATTTTGCTTTATGCTCTTTTAACACTTAATCTATTATTTAACAGGTGGCACTTAGTATGAACAGTCACACCTCCGTAAAGTGGTCACCTACGAGAATTGATAAATTTGGTTCTTAACAACAAGTGGCTATTTAATAGATAGATATGGGAAGTGCAGTCCTCTAAGGCAAGTACTTGCCGCTATCAAGGGTTGATTGATGAGGCGAGAGAGAGGAGTCCACCCATGTTACACATTTACCCCATGGGTGGGATCTTTTACTAGCCTCAGCATAGATACTGAGTACAAGGGACCGCCAACTTAACGTCTCATCCGAACAACATTCAGCTGGGATGATGCTCATTAAGGGTGCCTGGGCCTGGGATTGAACCCGGGTCCTTCAGAGGAGCAGGCGATCATCTTACCACTAGACCACCCAGGGATGCAATATGCAATGAAAATTTAGTTTGGAAGTGGTCGCTTACAGCCACTAGAGGTCACTGACACCGTAGCAGATAAGTATTGTTTGATGACGTCATCTATACTGTGATGTCATCCATGTAACAGTAGTGACGTCATCCTATTGTCTTTTCACCATGTTGATATGCTAGTTGTAGTCCCCCCTGTAGTAGCCCCAAACGTGACTCACGATGTGCTTCGATGGCAGTCCAGCCACCGTAGCAGATTGTTTGATGACATCATCTAGTCTGTGACGTCCTCCATTTAACAATGTTTAGTGACGTCATCTTATTATATTTTTGATCTGCTACAGTCGTAGTCCCCCCTGTAGGCTCTATTACTTTTTCTCCCCCGTTTTTCTTCAGTGGTAAACTTATAAATGCCTTTCAAAATCAGTTACAAGACTTGAGAAGTTTTGGCTCTTAACGTATCTCAACGCAACGCTGCACTGGTTGTATAGTATCATGATCGCCTGATCAGTGATCAGGAACATGACTCAGACCACCTATAGTCTGACGAGCACACTACCAATGCAAATCCAGTTGTATCAATCAAAGTTATTTGTGTTGTTCAATATTCACGCTTTTTTTTGTGCAAATATCCTTTTAAATGGACCTGCATAAATTGAATGAATCTCAGCTACAGCAAACACTTTGGCCCAAGTATGGAATACAACTGCACCATGTAATGGTCTTAATGACGAGTTTCTACTGCGCAAATCATCCATAATAAAGCAATCTAATTACATAGTCTTGGTCTTACTTAGATCACATTTAACCTAGGCCTACTTGAAATGCATCCAACACAACAGCCAATAAAAGCAGCTTATTCCGTTGGCAGTTGTATTCGATACTTGGTTCATATAATTGTGTACCACTGTATTGGCAATAAAATTTCAACAGAGTTTGTCTTAATGGCGAGTTTCTACTGCGCAAATCATCCATAATAAAGCAATCTAATTACATAGTATTGGTCTTACTTAGATCACATTTAACCTAGGCCTACTTGAAATGCATCCAACACAATCGTCTTTATCATACTTAGGACGCACGCCAATGTGATTATGTCTCGCGAATATTTTTAGGTTTCTTACCTGCATGTTGTCAATATCGTCATAAACGTTTGTGTCATATGGGTTTTGTGGTGTGGAAGGGCCACTTTGTGTGGTTTCATCTGAAATATCAAAGAAACATTTTCTTAGCAACGATGGTGGAAATACAGATAAGATAGATGACATTAATTCACCTGTCAAAACACCAAAAAAAAATCATTGATAATACAGGTACAAAAATATAAAAATTGCGATAAACCACTCTAAAAAGTTTTGTCAGCGAGACTAATATAACACATTTTAAAAAAAACACCGACAATAAAAACTCAAGTCGTTTGAAACAGCTATCTAAAATCACATCACCGGCTTTGGCAACATGAAGCAAAATATTTGGATAATGACTCAAATTCTGCGTTCATCATTTGGACACAATGCAAAACTACAGGTGCGTTGAATGTTATAAGTTCTGATAAAGTTTTGTGACACCAGTCGGCCAATGTTTAACAATATCGACATCATTACCTGACTACAGTTGGAAAACTGTCACCTTAGTTTTGCAAGTCCTTTCACAAAACATGATGGTCATTGTACAAGATATCATGTAACTAATCTTTAAACCTGGCCCAACAAAGCATTGATTAAAGACCCTGTCTACAATTAATGAAGGGCCAAGATCATTGCAGATAGAAAAGCATGATGCAATCCTCAAAATAAATATTGCTTATTAATATAGACGGGTATATTTTATTGATATGGGGTCAAAGTTGACACATTTGTCTTAACTAAAACATACACATTTTAACAAATATGTTTAATATACATGTAACACAAAATGTAACAGAACAGATGGACAGAGCTTACAATCCCAGAAGAGGAACTCATTTTAAAGACTACAATGTATTCCTGCGCGTGTAGTGCGACATGATACCTGCGAGGGGTGAAAAGGCTCATTGGTTGGGGCGGAAAAAGAAATCCCAGAAACTGAGATACCTGGGTGGCTATGAAGAAAGTGTAAAATCCTAAATCTGTGTGCCAGATCACAACTCGCACGAGCACTCAGCGGCCAATAATTTATAATACTTCAATATTGTTCATGACTGTAAAACATAACAAACAAGAAAATACCACTACTTACCCAAAGTTCGAACATTGATCAGGACAGTGTGTGCGAATTTCTTTTCAGTCCGCGGCTTGGGATCGCACGCATCGGGTGAAGTGGTATTACAATGGATCAGAAAGCAATGGCTCTCGTGAAAAAAAACTACGTTACATGATGGAATGGAACAGCATTTCAACAAACAGTCTTCTATAGTATCTGACGTGGGATCTTTGGTGTATTTCCCTGCATACACGCCCCCTTTAGGAGTGGCGCCATTGTGGATGTGTGACTGCAGGTTTAGCGTACTGCCCGCCTCTAGACATAAGTCTCCTAAGCAATCTGAAAAAAAAATAAGACCGAATTTGTTTAATATTGTTACGAAGAGAGAAAATTGAGCTATACATGTCCAATATTTGAGTATCGGAAGTGGTGGTGGGTGGGTGGATTAGGGCTTTATGTCCTGTATTTCTGCACCTGATGGGCTACTTAGGACTGGCAGGGACCACGGCAATGAGATGAAGGATGAAACAGCCTTCCAACATAGGCTCGACCGGGAATTGAACCCGGGACCCAGTGGTCGGAAGCCCAGAGCGCTACCACTGAGCTAGGTAAATAGAAACAGGAAAAGTACAGCAGCAAAGCTAAGAGACTAGAGTACATTGCATCGATCGCACATTGACCATGTAATAGTCCTATCCCTCATAGTCTTGAGTCTTACACTCTTGTTGGTTAAATCAAAATGCTGTACAAAGGGCTATTTAGTATTTTGTTGATTTATTTGACAGCTCAAGTCAATGGTTATTCAAGATTCTAAATCTGCGTTCATTTACTATGTTTACATATATACAAATATTTTGTAAACATTGATTGATTAAATTCAGCATAAAGACATGACAAGACAAGAATAAATTCACAATTTGCAATCATAAAGTGAACTCATTATCAGACGTGCGTGTGTGATTAGGGCTTTACATCCTGTATTTCTGCACCTGATGGGCTAATTAGGACAGGCAGAGACCATGGCAATGAGACGGAGGAGGAAACAGCCATCCAACTTAGGCTTGACCGGGAATCGAACCCGGGACCCAGCGGTTGGAATCATTATTATCAGACATAAGACAGCAGGTTCAATTGCTAGATGTACAATAGTGCATTTAAATTCATACATAGCACCACTGTCATTTTATCATGGCTTTTTCATAAATAAATTCACATTTCATTTATTGACTGTCAATTTGTTTACTGACTTCTCCAGACAACTACCACATAACAAAATGCTTTGAAACATTTCGGAACACAAAACTAACATAGACGTGGTCGTTGACCTAATAGGACTCTTAATTGTTGATCCGTTGTCATCCCAAAATGGTTTATGCATTAAACATCTGCAACCAGAGTTTGTTCGCTACATTTTATGGATACTGACTGATCAATATCTGACCGTATATATATACATACACTGCTGCAATTGTGATAGTATTATGTGCGAATGTTGCATTGGCCTCGAATATGTTAACCTATGCATATATCTATCCAGATGTGAAAATAATTATCCCTACCACCAGCTGCTAAAAATATATGTAATGGCTAATTAGTTTTTTTTTCAAATTAAAAATTCTAGAAACTAAGTTAATTCAATAATGTTACATTACTATGTAATACTTGATGGTCATTTAATGTAAAAAAAACCTTTTAAAATAATTTTACACTTGAACTTGCACAAATATTACCATTAAAAACATAAAATGTGTTGTGAAACTCAGACAAGGAAGCACGGCTGATCCAGCTGTTCAGGATTCAGAGTGAATTTTCAATATCATGTTATAAATGCTGTAATAGAAATTTTACTACATGTATGTATAATACATGTACCATATTATTTCGTAGCACTCTAGATATCATACCAGCTATATTACTTAGCTCTGCTTAGTCTGGTTATGTACTAGGGCTCCATATTAATACATTTTTCCGATACGATACGTAACATTGATACACTTGTTCGATACACGATACATATCACGATACACTTATTGGGCGGAATCGAGAAAAAAAATTTGACTTTATGACAAATAATATTATAATAAAATTTAATTATGAAAAACAAAAAAAATATTTAATGATAAAATCTAGGCAAGCACTTATTGGAAATCTTGTGTTGTTTCTAAAGGAAACCAATCAATCAATCAAAAACTATAATTTTATCAAAATCCAACGATATTTATTCAGACCATTCCAATTTTTTCTTGAGGAAAATCAACTCATTAACTGACTCTTTCTTTGAACCTGACCTTTGCGCACAAATAATATGAGTTTAGTGCAGTATAGCGGACCCAAATCTATGCCCATATTTAGCGTCCATTAAAACTTAAGTTTTATCAAATATTTCACAGGATTGAAGTTCTAGCACAATTAGAATAACATTTTGTGTAAAGTAGCGGGGGTTTGGGGGCGGTAGCCCCCTAGAAAAAGCAAAAATAAACGCTGTCTTTACCGTGAATATGAAAACCGCCGTCATAACTAAATTAGTTTGTGACGTCATAAAGAGATTTCAAGCCTTTTAAGTCATAGGCCTGGCACTGAGGCTCGTGAAATAGGTTAAATATGGTCATAAATCTGGGTCCGCTATACTGCACTTTTTCCAATAATATCATCAATTTCGGTGGTTTTCTAGCGGCGATAAATATTGTATGATATGCTTATCAGAATACCGGTTTTCATCACGATCATATAATACTGGTTTTATGATATTATCGTTTACCGGTGTAAAGCCCTGTTATGTACATAAAACACATCTTACATAGGTCATTCCACAGAAACGGTGCACCCCCCCCCCCCCTGGGTCCCTCAAATTTCAAATGTTATTATAACATGCAAAATGGTTTTAATAATATTATTGTGGTATGAGGATGGGCAGACCACAGGGGCATTTGCCATCATGACAGCCCTTAGCAAGTTAGTTTACTGTAAGACCAAGGCTACTGACTTTGTCAAGAACAGCTTTTACCTCCTGCATAACTGCCTTCAATGATGGGGCTAGTTTCAGTCAATAATATCATATTACACATCAAAAATGGCTATATTATACACAAAAATAATTTTCCTTCTTATTCTAAGTGATAACTTCCATTATTTATGGGTACATTTACCACTTATATATACAAGGAATTCCTTGTCTGTACACTGGGAAATGTTCAATTCTCATCTCTAATGCCAGATTTGCATATTTCACCATCTACACACATGATGGCGCTTCCTGATTGGCCAATATCACCCAAGCACAGTCTGCTGTCAGCTTTAAGCCAATTAAGTGACCTAACTGAGTAATCTTTGTTTAAGAATTGAGTGTAATCAATGCAAACAAAACAAATTGATATGCAATTTCACTGTTAGACATTCAATGCCATAAGCCAGCCTATATGCTATTAAGCTAATTTGTTTGTATTTAAGTCGAACTGGTAAACTAGCAAAATAATTGCCATCAAGCTCAGGGCATTTCCTAATGTATTCAGCTACATTCTGATTGGCAGTTGCAAATGACATTGCTGCCTCTTGAGATGAGAAGCCAATTAAGGCAGTCAGTAGCCTTGGTATTAGTTTAAGTATAAGTGTGTCATCACTGAGCAATGTCATATATGTTGGCAAACGCCTGTGGGCAGACCAATGTTAAGAAAATACACAAAAGAAACTTCAGCAGTAGTCGGTCATAACTGATATTTTGGCTCTTTCTTGCTGTAAAAGCAGCACAAATGGTATGTCCCATACCTCATTTTATATATATCTTCACCCTGCTCAATGAATGCAAGTTAAATTTTCACATAATTATAATCAGGAGATGTTGAATTTTCAATTCGAAGAAAATTGTAGAAATATTTGCAGCTACAGTAACATAACCTATACGTTAAAATTCGTCCACAGAATCAATGTCACTCCTGTTTGCATGGTATTAAAATGCCGCTAGATGGAAAACAAAAATTGTTAGGTTTGTGCACTTCACAAGAGATTAAAGCACTGATATGGGGGACTTCAGGATGTCTGCTATCTTACGTAATTCAATTAATATTTTTTCATATTTAAAGAAAAGAGTTTGTGTTGGCAGGGGGTGACTTTTATGTGTGTCATTCCTGTTACCAAGTTTGTAAGAAAGTATGGAAACTTCAGTAATATTACATGCATTTCCCTTTCAGATATTGCATAAAGTTTTCCTAAATGTCAATCCTGTTACCAGAGACAGTGTCTCTGCTGTCACTATCCTTCCTGTTACCGTAATGACTAACATAACAGGTCACATGACCAACCAATTTAAGTATAATTGATGAAAAATGTGTTGTTGTCATGTTACAACACTGAAATGTATGAAAATTCATAAGTTTGATGGATTTTTCAAAGAGTGAAAATTTCATATATTTTTTCACTGTCGAATGACCCACATACATAATCAATATGTGTATACATGTTTCTGAAGCATCCTGCTTACAAGAGAGCACTCTGTGCCCAGAATCGCTCCTAACCAACACCAAAATTTCGAGCTATTTTGTACACGATCACCTTCACTAGCCATTCAAGGATATTAAATAACTTAAAATTATGTATATTATTTATTATTGGATTTAATATGTACTTAGCCGTTTATTAGTTTTCAATTATCCAAGCCATACATGAATATTGTATAATATAATTTTATATATTTTACCAAATATGCACGTATGTGCATCTGGTTGGAATTATTTGAATGTTTAATATCATTTGATCTATATAATACTATGTATATTGTTTAAATCCAATAAATGAACTCAACTCAACTCAAATAATATTATCTGTGAGTAGGGCAAATTGAGAAGCAATACTGACTCACGTTCTGGCACTGATAGTGATATATAGCCTAATTTATGATATTTTATCCATAGGATGGCCTTGTGGCAGCGGCATTAATTGCCATAACAGGGTCTCCTGACTATATTTTTATGTACAATTGATGTTCCAAATTAACGTCAAATACATTTTTTGTCTGTCTGTCTATTCAAATGAAATTGACAGCAATCTAATAAATAAGTATTATAAAATTATTTTTGCTTAGATTGAAGATGCCTAATGTTCAAAGGAAGTTCTAAATAAATTAGTTTTTAATTGTGTAATAAAATAGACTTCCTCTTGATATGAGTGGTATATAATAGATCACTTGGGTTTACAACACAATATAACACAGAGCTGATGCCTACTTCCGACTTTTCCTAGACGCAATATTGCTGTTGTTTACACTGTGTGCCAATAAACATAGATAACACACGAAGCATGAATACACGAGCAACTGATGGGCTTGCATAGCAACCAAAGTGACAAGTCAACAATAGCTTGGGTGGTCTTGTGGTCAAGGCATTGGTCTATCGGTCAATGCATCAGGCTATTATAGTACACTAGCAGACACCTAAGGAAGTCCCAGACTCGAGGTTTAAATCCCTATCCGCCGGATACTCTTCATGAGCTACATCTCAGCTGGATGTCAACAGCATGAGACGTTAAATTGGAGGTGTCTTGTACTCAGTGTCTATGCTGGGGCAAGTTAAAGAACCACCCATGGAGCAGTAAACAGAGGTTAATTGTTAATGCGTAACATACTGTGGACTGGAATTTTAATCATCTATCAAGTCTATCATTCCATCTGCCTATTTCAGTGAGGCATATAATTTATTTGTTAGCTGGCTAAGTTTCAGACCAGCAGCATTTTACACAATAGAAATTCAGAGTTGTAACTCGGATAATATAACTTAAACAATTTAACTCCGATGCTATAACATAACAATTTCCTAACAATTAATTCGGGAAAAGATCAGTTATGACAATTCATCAAACTTCAACCCTAAATCACCCAATTTCACTCTCGTAAATAAAATAACAATAAAGTTGAAAGTTCTTAAACATTGGTCATGCAATACAACTCTGGTCAATTGACAGTTAAATATCATACCAAAAAAAACAAAAAAAGTTAAATCATTCATACATACCTGTTACAAAGAACAATAAGAACACAAGTACAAATGCTGATGACCGCGCTAGGGTATGCAGACGAAGCCAAGGTGAACGCCTCCGGGGAATTCGATAAGGACAGTCGACACGAGTAGATTCTTTCATATCACAGAGTCTTGGAATTGTCAGTGAAGATCTGACACAATCAGGAGAGTTAAAAGATCTGCAGGTTTTAGCGGAATAAATTCCAGGAATGGTAGGTTTTCCTGAATTGGTACACGCTGTCAGAGTCTTGCAAGACTGCGACGATTGTTCGACACAACTGTCTGAATTTTTAACTTCTCGGCCCACTTGACGGTGAGACCATCTCGAAGTTAGACCACTTGCCATCTCTGGTTTGTTTCCTATGGTAATCCTGGGATATAATTATGACATCACTATAGTTCACCTCCTCATATCTGAAAACAGACAAATAAAGTAATTTCTGAGTTACTATTCAAGTGATACACAAAGAAATTTGCATTGAAGTTATCTATTCATTCTTAATTTTGCAGGTTATAACTTGTTTGAAAGGGGGGGGGGAGGTGCAAGGGGACATGCCTTACATGCCTTACATATGCTGTTAATATTTTGCCCCTTTGGACACACCTTAAATATGCCACTCCTATTAATCCCATTTCAGACTTACTTTTTTGGAAACATACAGACCCACTCTCACAGTACTTACTGTGAATATTTAGCCAAGTATTGTCATCTGGGCCACTAGTATATAACCTCAGTACATTTGGGTTATACATCATGAACACGGCTTAATCAAAACATGCAACTTGGCATGTACAATGTGCATAGTGCACTGTCATTAGTCCCTGGTGATATCGAAAGGTCTATTTTTAGCTGATGAATAATTGAATATCATGGCATATCAAGCAATTAAGCTGTTAGGCAATGGCCAAAGTCTAAATTCCATGGTGAAAGTGACAGTTAGAGGCTTAGCTTAATAACTGCACTACTGTACCATGTAGATAGGTATATATGACGCATGTCAGGCAAAATCGGCCAAGCAACGTGCAATGTTTACCTTGAACTGTCCTGTCAGTGCTTGTTTCAAGCCATTAATTAACACATAAGTCACAGACTCCACAACAAAACAAATGATTAATTCCGGGATATGACACCAATTCATTTTACGTGTAATTATCTCTTCTTATGAGGGGTCGGTGACATTAAAATTTTACAACAATATACTCCCGTATTGCTAAATGACATGTCAAAAATTGTTGCAGACAATATCCATCTGTTTGTCCCTTTGAAGCCCTTAATTTGCATATCACGCCTTAAAATTTTGTCCGATTTACCTGGATGCATTCCTCTTGCCTTTGCACTCTGCATTCCAGACGTAGCATAATCAAAACTGCTTCATTTTTGTCTTAAATTGGAGACATTTTGTCATCCACTACACCCCGTTGAGATCTGCGAACTTGTGCATGACGTCATTCGATTTTACGATCCCCAATTTCAGCCAATCACAGCCTAGATCGGCATTTGCTGCGAAGATATCAACCGTAACTGGCGGATCGGATGAGTTGAGTAGCGGAATGGCGGACAGCGGGATTGCATTGGGCTTTGAAAAACGCAAGTGATATGATAAAAGTGCATCAGGTAAGCTGCTACAATCACCTAGTGGGTTTATTTACAGTACCATTTACCAATGCTTAATCTCTTGAAATAAATTTTATCTTAAAAATGCCTATTGAACACCATGTAATCATTGCATGGGAACCTTATTTCAGAACACCATTCTAAATAATACTCTTTCAATGTACTAGAACATAAAGATAAAAAAAAATAGGTGTTATTTATTTTAAAAAAAGATGTTATTTATTTATTTTCAAATATTTTTTACCGTGTAAATAAAATATCATTTACCGTTTCTCAATGGACCAAAAATCCAATACCAAGTTAAACTTTTGGCTTGAATAAACATTCCTTCAAAATTAATTTTAGCATTTTAGTATGATAAACAACATAACACAGCAAATTTATTAAGCCTCTAGCGACCCAAATTTGACCTTATTTAGCGAGCCTTTTTGTCATGCCTCTGAGTCATATCCCTGAATACAAAACACGGCCTCTCTTTTAATTTTTTATTTATCAGGGGCTGCCGCGCCCCCGCTGTGCAACGCAAATATCTGTGCTAAAACAAATTTTGGCTAAGAATAGTGATATTTTTTAATATTTCGATGGATGCCAAATATGGGCATACATTTGGGTCCGCTATACTGCACTATACCCCATCATTGATGATCAGTGAAAATCCTCTCTATGATGATGTAATACCCAAAAGCCTATTTGTAGTGAACCCCAAATTTATATAAGTTCAGTCATAAAGTGTCCATGAAGAACCACCTCCAAATAAATCGACCATTGTCAAAATTTCAAATTGCCTTAAGAACAATTTTCACGTTAAAAATATTCAAGGATAACCAGTAAAATAAAAAAACAGACTTGTACAGGGTGCAGCCAAAAAACTAGCACCTGCAGCTAAGGCCCCATTTAACCCCATAATTCCCATGCGGGACTCCCATTTGGGAATTGCAGGACTTGGAGGACTTACAGGAAATGCTGGAATTAGATAGGAATTGAAGGACCTCATGGGACCCATATGGAGATAGGGGAGTTATTAAGGATGTAAAGGAATTGCAGGATTTATTGGGCATCATAGGGACTTATTGATCTAACAGAGATTATTTAGGACTTGGTGGAATTATTGAGGACATACGGGAATTATGGGGACTCAGAAGGGCTTCTAGGGAATTGCAGAATTATTCAGGACTTACGGGAATTATGGGGACCCAGAAGGGCTTATCAGGAATTGCGAAATTATTCAGGACTTACGGGAATTATGGGGACCCAGAAGGGCTTCTAGGGAATTGCAGAATTATTAATGACTTACGGGAATTATGGGGACCCAGAAGGGCTTCTAGGGAATTGCGGAATTATTCAGGACTTACGGAAATTATGGGACTTACAGTGGCTTGTTGGGAATTGTGGTACACCACAGGGACTTATGGGATTTAAGGTGATTATGTAGGTTTTTTCGGAACTTGTAAGGATGTAAGGGAAATATAAACCACTATATATGGGACCTTGAAGGAGCTAGAGCTTGGAATAGTCGGACTCGTGGGTTTTATGGGAATTAGCTAATTCTATTCCAGATATATCTTCAACACAATAACGTGAATTTGCCAATAATATAGCTCACAGGTTTGATACAACCAATCAATTGTTGGCTCAGATTTAGCAAGCCTGGCATGAACACCCAATTACTAGTTAGTACACAGGGGTCACTAACCTCGTGATATAGACTTTCTCATCAAGTGTAATGCATGTAGGGTATTGATCCCGAGATGTTAAGTTGCCAGGCTTCATACAAGCCAATGGCATTGGCTAAAGGCCCCTTCACACATAGCCGGATTAGACACCGGAGCGTCCCGGAATGAAATTTCTTCAATCCAGGGCGGTCCAGGCGAAAAAGTTGGAAATGTCAACAAACGAAAAATTTGGCAGAGTGGACACGATGGCAAGACGTTGGTGACAAGGAGCAACACGGCTATACACGGATGTATACGGTCGCTACACGGATATGTACGGTTGAAACACCGCAGTACACAGAGGTTCCGGTGCACCAAGGAACAAGCCATGGTTGTTGCCAGATGTATCACGGATGTCCCGGATGAGTGCGGAGTGAACCGGATGTTACATGGGGCCTTCATGGAACGCGCTAAAATTGGTATTTAAGGTGGATGCGTTTCACTGGCCATCATTCCACTTCGGACTACCATACTGCAAAGGTGTTGCTGCTACTACACAAGAATAGGTAATTATTATGTCTTTATCACACTACGACAAGGTGGAATTGGATGTGAAGTACCTGGACATGCAAGTCCAGCTACTTACTACTGCAAATGATATACTTCTGCAAGAAGAACAGAAACTGCAAGATGCTGCAGAGAGGGCCGCATCAGCAACTGATGAAGATGACTTCTTACAAAATGCTGGTGCTGCCCGAAGAAGAAGGCGAATGTGGGTGCGACCTTGGCTTCTAAGAAGACCTCTTTATGGGCAGTATGAAAAGCTGATGGCTGAATTGACTGCAGAAGATGTGGGTGGCTTCAAGACTTTCATGAGGATGGAGCCTGACTTATTTCATGAAGTTCTGGCAAGAGTGTGACCTAGGATTACAAAGAAGGATACCTTTCGGACGAGGGCCCTTGAACCTGGACTGAAACTGGCTATTACCTTGCGCTACCTGAGTACGGGCAACAGCTACATGTCTCTGCAGTATGGATTCAGGGTAGCCTTCAATACCATTTCTATCCTTGTCATCAAAGTCTGCCAGGCCATCATAGACGAATACTCAGCAGAAGTGATGCGTTGTCCTGTAACCCCAGAAGCCTGGAAAGAAGTTGCCAATGGATTCTACAACAGATGGAACTTCCCCCATGGCGTCGACGCCATTGATGGCAAGCACGTTGCCATCAGATGTCCTAGGAAGTCTGGATCCCTGTTCTACAACTACAAGGGATTTTTCTCTATTGTCCTACTGGCTGTAGTTGATGCTGAATACAAGTTCCTCTATGTTGACATTGGTGCCAGTGGATCAGGCTCAGATGCTGGAGTGTTTAGTCAGACAGAATTGAAGGAAGCGCTAGAAAGTGGGAACATTGGATTACCTGAACCAGACAACCTGCCGAAAGTTGGGGATGATGCCTTTGGACTGCAGACTGACTGCAGGATGATGAAGCCTCTGCCTCACAGGAACATGACGATGGAAGACCGAATCTTCAACTACAGACTTTCTAGAGCTAGACGGGTGGTAGAGAATGCCTTTGGACTTTTGGCTGCCAGGTTCAGGTGTCTCCTCACAACAATGCCTCAAAGTCCTGACAGAGTGTGCACCATAACTCTTGCTTGCTGTGTGCTGCACAACCTACTGAGGCTGAAGTATCCAACTGCTCAAGTGAATGCTGTGGACCAGGAAAATGCAGACATCCATGCAATCATCCCAGGTGCATGGAGGGAGAATGCCAATCTACCAGACATGGGAGATATGTACAGAGGCAACACCAACAGAGCAGGCAAGGAAATGCGGCAATACTTGGTCAACTACGTCAACTCAGAAGCTGGGAGTGTACCATGGCAACAAGACAAGATGAATGATGTAAGTTTGAATATTTAATTATAACGAAACCTCAGACATCTGCAGCACACAAGTGCAAAAAAGTACACAGCATTTAATGACACAGCATTTAGTTATTGTCATGCAAATGTATGCAATACAGTTTACATGTAAAAATAAAAGTTAAAACTACAAAAACCTGTAACTTTAAATGTTTAAACTTGCTTTTAATAAAAGTTCATTGTTTGTTTTCAGGTGAAGATTACTCTGTTGTGGTAGTTGGAGGCATGGGCACCGAAAAAGGAGGAGTTATGGTCATCACCACCACTATCCCCCCCCCCCCCACACTAGTGTTCAGCAAGTAGCTGGTGAGAGAAGCATCCTGAGGCATGCTGCAATCAAGTGGTGACATGGAAGGATGACCGTGCGAAGGACATGCAGTCAACCATGCCTGACTGATGATCGTCGAAGATATCTCAGGAGTGGGGGTCGGTGCAGGCACAGACGAAGGGGCAGGCGACATGTGCGCTTGGGGCGAAGGGCCGGAAGCAGTAGTGAACATCTGGGCAGCAGGGCTGGAAGAATGCGCGAACATCTGGGCAGCAGGGCTGAAAGAATGACGAGGGAACATCTGCCCAACAGGGGCGGTCGAAGTGCCTGTAGTAGGATGAACTGCTGCTGCTGAGGGACATGAGGCACATAGGGATGATACTGCTGTTGCTGTTGCAGTTGCTGTTGCTGCTGCTGTTGCTGCTGCAACTGGCGCTTTCGACGATACTCCTGCTTGAATTGCATGAGGTGCTGCAACGCTTGTGCCTGGTAATCCGACCAAGTGTCCGTGTCCATTTGCATGACCTCGTGGTATATCATGTCCGTGAAAACCCTATTCGACAAGCTGGCTGAGTCAGTCGGCTGACTTATCTTGGTCTCGATATCCCGCTGGAGATCGGTGGCCTTTTCGATCAGCGGGAAATAGGAAAGAACAGAACATTACAGTAAGTCACATGGCAACTGCAACAGCATGTGCATTATTGACAATGTAATGAAAAAGACACATCACCATACAGTGAACACTGGAAGTGCCAAGAAACAAAGCTACCACTTGCTACTATGGAAAAGCTACAACTTTAAACTGCAAGATTACAATTACAAATTTACACTACAAGATTACAATTACATTCTCCTGATTATCACGACAACTGAAGCAGTATACTTACTTGAGTGACAGCTTGTGTAGCATCCACCTCCATTACCTGCAAGGCTGGATGCATCACAGTCATGATGATGACGAGGCTCGTGATGGCGTCTTGACGTCTTCTTGGTTGGAGTAGGGGCCCCCTTCCTGCTGCCTTTGTAAGGCCCACCCTTGGACCTGCTAGTATCCGAATCTCTGCCACCATCATCCGAAGTATCCACAATGACCTCTGCATCAGAAGTGTCATCATCCTCAGTGGTACCTCTGTTACTGGTTGATGCGCTTTTTGCCGATAAACTGTGGAAAAGCTGCCCACCTTCTCTTCCATTTCCCAGCGTCAACCCTCTTGATGTGCCTCTCCAGATACCCTAAATTTTCCATTATCCAGTTGTCCCGGTCTGTGAGGATTCTGGCGGCCCCACCAGAAGGCTTCTTGCATGGATCAGTAAGCATCCCCACTGATGTCCACATGGAGTCGTCCACGTCTTCAGCTGCTGGGATGTGCATGACAGCTCTTTCGCCTTCTGCTGGATTATTCGCGATTTAATGTCTATCTGCTTGTATTGTGCAAGCTGCTGGTTGTAGAGCATCTCCTGGGCACGGTACCAGTCAGTCACATCTTGTTCCTGGTCTTCTGTCAGGTTCAGGGGTTCTTTTTTGTGCCTTTTCGCTTTTGCTCTAGGTGGTGGTGGAGCTGCAGCAGCTGCAGTTGTAGCAGGTACCTCAGCAGCAGCAGGTACAACAGGCCCAGGTAAATCAGGCATGCCTTGTGGACTTTGCGGTCTTGAAACTGTAGAGGTATTACTTCCTGCATCTTCTCCAACAGCAGGTCCAGCTTTCTCTTGCACGACAGTCTTCTTGGTAGCCCTCCCTTTTCCTCTCTTAGGTGGCATGGTGGTTATTCAAACAACGGCAGTAGTACCAAGGCTTTGGTAGAGTTCAGCAATCCAGAAGAAGTGAGCGATAATGCAATTAATTCGATGATCAACGATGAACAGCGTGCGCCAGAATGATGCTTCTCCCAAGATGGCGGTGCTATATATACGAAGACATCCATACTCACTCTGTGTCAGTCTATTTGACACCGTGCTATATATACGAAGACATCCGTACTCACTCTGTGTCAGTCTATTTGACACCGTGTTGACACCTTGTTCACTCCGGCCTCTCCGTATTGACTTAGTGTGACACCGTGTGCCTAACGGGGTTACCGCGGTCAAGCAATTGACCCGTAACCCTCTCTACTTGTTGACTCCGTGTTGACTGCGTGTTGCCACGTGTTCACCCATGTGGAACCGCGTTGCTCCTTGTACTCTCCGGCGTGGAATTTTTATGCGTGGTTGACACCGGACTTAATTGGAGATCACACAAAGTATTCCGGAGTCAATATGGAGATTCCCGGAGATCGGCGGAGTCTACTGGGAGTCTACACGGAGCAACACGGATGAAATTACTCCAGTACCTCGGCATGAAAAATTTTTAAATGTTGATTTTTTTTTTGCCGGAGTCCAACGGTGTTACCGGATAGCCCCGGACAATGCCAGAAGTGCACACGATGTCTACACCGCATTACCCGGAGTATGCTGGAGTTGTCCACCGGGACGCTCCTGTCTCTAATCCAGCTATGTGTGAAGGGGCCTTAACTGAAGACATTACTTATTTGCGACATCGCTATTTTGTCAAAATCGATTTGGAATAAAACAAGAAAAGATTTTGTTGTTTAAAATTTATTATAATCTGAAACAGTATAGCCTCAAATGCAATACAGGTAAGTGGATTCAGAATTATTTTCACTTGAGAGTACATAAATATTATTTTAATAAAAAAATATGATTATTTATTGTCACATCATCCATTAAGTACCTAAAATTTGCAAATTATGTCAGCAGCACATTTATTCCTTCTGGTATTTTTTAACAATGTGTCAATATATAATGTTATTACAATAATAATAACTTGACTAGTACAAAATTATATGAGTAATGATTAGTAAGTTTGCTTATATAGGCCTATATTGAAATAAATAGTCCCTGAACAGGCAACAAGAAGTTACAAAGCTTAAGTCTGTTAGAGTCTACTAAAAACAGAATTGATGAGTCATACTCCCATTTGTCCTATTACAGCTTTTCTATCCCATGATGACTCATAAGGTAGGAGTCTTCTATCACTAGAAGGCAAGTGGTGTCACCGTAGCTGAACTTTGTCCTCAATGACAAGCTTCAGTGAATACAGGATTATCCATTGCCATGAATGTCTGTATGAGTCATCAAGGGAGCTTAAACCTCCACAAAATATAGTTCTATGTATCAACAATGACTCTTCAAGTGCAATTGTTTACTTTTCAAGTGAATTAAAGTTTACATATCAATTTTGAGTTACACAATACACCACTTTTATATTCTTGGCAAGTAGTTCTTTGGCATCTTCACAATGCATAATATATGCACTATACAACACAATAAGATACAACAAGGCAGTTCACACCCTGAACTTTATCCAATAACACAAGCTGAAGAAGCCAGTGTGATACAAACGAAGCTCCTTATGCTGAAACCTATCACTCCAAATAGGTATCTTATCAACTGAATATTTCTTGGAATGTAAATTGAACACATGTTTTTAAAAGTACTGTTCCACAAAGGTGTTTTCTACTCTATAACATACATTACCTAAGTAAGCTATACCTGAACCAGAAACCCCTCGGTGTTGGACATCCAGCATTTTGCATTCGCACCAGCATTTTCGAATAAATGCATTAAAAAGTTGCATCTTAGCTGCTTTATATAATAGTATCATGTCTGCCAACCACAAATTGCACTTTGATGTAATGTACAGAGGAAGTCCAAGACTACTTATAATTAGATGAAAACCATGCTTTTCCACGTGTTTATCCAAGTCATGGAAACGCTTGTGACTTATTTGGCCATGTAGCAAACTCTCATATTACAAAAGCAATAACCAACAACAGGTAGTAGTGGGTGGAGTGACTTATTCTGAATGAAGTGCCAGTGGCATCAGGAGCCCCAATAAGTACCAAGTTTTTGGTGTACGCCAATGACATCGCTGACTAGAAGCTTAGGGTATCACCAATACACTACTCACAGATGAATGCCTAACATACCATGAAGTAGGAAACTCTATGCAGAACCATCAAGTGTTACAGGAAAACTGGATCAACACCGCCAATGGTCCAGCACATAAAAAATGTTATTTAAGGCCACCAAATTATAACTAAAAATTTAAACTTTGGCCGACCTACTGACCCAACCTTGTGAGAGCTATGAAATCAGAAACCATTTTTTCATTCAGCCAAATTAACTTCAAGTATCCTATCTATCCAATGATAATTTTTTTGCCATCATGTCATTCATCATTATTATGGCCAAGTAGACTTGTCACAGAGAAGTAGCCATGGAGAGTATTGCAATATGGCAAACTAAGGAAAAAGTGCAGTATAACGGACCCAGATTTATGACCATATTTAACAAGCCTCATTGCCAGGCCTATGACTTAAAATGCTTGAAATGTCACAAAAATTAATGTAGTTATAATGGCGGTTTAATCTTCAGGGTAAAGACAGTGTTTATTTTCGTTTTTTCTTGGGGGCTCCGTCCCTAAACCCCTGCTTATCTAAACCAAATGTTATTTTAATTGTGCTAGAACTTAAAACTTGTGAAATATTTGATAAAATTTAATTTTAATGGTCGCCAAATATTGGCATAAATTTGGGTCCACTATACTGCACTAAACCCCAAACTAATATTTTCAACCAAAATAAAGACTTTTCACAGCTATATCTAGTCAAGAAAATTTTGTAAAGATTAAAGTCATCAGAAATACATGTCTTATTATTTTTTTTGAGGGGGGGGTATCCAGTCAATGTTCATCATAGGAATTTCTTGCTTCTTTGTGGCAAGGTTGACAACCCGGCTTGGTGGAAGCACACTCCAGTAATACAATGGTTTCTACCTCATTGATAACATTATGGTGCGCTTTTTCAAGATATCTTGCAAGAGTTTGGTTATAAGTAGTGCCAGCTTGAGCTATTATGATTGCTATTGGTTAAAGGCATAGTTTATGAAGTTATTGCAGTCAAAAGCAGTCACAAAAAATTGAAGTGAATCTGCCTAATTACTATATATATATAAATGGAAATTGACAGGACTATAGGAAAAATTAAACTTGTGAGGAGTTACAACGATGGTCTGATTGTATTAGGAATTATGCAATGATTATGGTACTTATTAAGAATTGGATGGATTTAATGAATGGTCTAGATTTATTAGGTATTATGGACATCATCAGTATTAACAGGGACCTATAGGAACGAACCACGAGGACTTATTGGGAATTATTGGAACCACGAGGACTTATTGGGAATAATGGGAACCACGAGGACTTATTGGGAATTATGGGAACCGAGAGGACTTATTGGGAATTATCGGAACCGCTAAGACTTATTGGGAATTATGGGAACCACGAGGACTTATTGGGAATTATGGGAACCACGAGGACTTATTGGGAATTATCGGAACCACTAAGACTTATTGGGAATTATGGGAACCACGAGGACTTATTGAGAATTATTAGGAAATATGGGAATTATCAGGGACTTCCAGGAATTGGTAGGAATTGTTGGGAGTTACGGGAATAATTGGAGTTGCGGGAATTATGGGGTTAAATGGGGCCTCAGCTACTGCTACCTCTTTTGTTATTATCTCAATTGACAGTCATCACATGCTGCAATGATTGCACACATGGAAGTAATAATAGTCCTAAATTATCTTTATATATGAAAATATTTTTTTTGCTTCTTCAATATGGATCTAAATATAGCACATGCACACGCATCACACTTTCACGTTATCTCACCTCAGCCTTTGCAATACAAGCATTGGATTATTTCACTGATCATTGATCATACAGATGTGTTACAGGCACCTTTACCCCCACAAACAGGGAAAATAGATTCATGTTTAATAAGAAGGGAGAGCAGTGACACCTTTGAGGCAAAGAGTGCCATTTTGGGTACAGGTCAACTTTCTGTCTTTTCTGTCGAATTAACTGGCCCATCCTCCTGACACAGATATTGTGGTAATGGCCTGTATTGTTTCTATTTCTTCCTATCATTTCTTTTCGAACTCAGACATGTATTGGAGCTGAATGTGATATTTGCCTTTCTTTTTTTGTGGGCAACCAACTTCCAAGTGTGGGCTCCTTATTTTGTCACATTTAGGGGCCCACATGCCTACAGAATCATCAGACCTTACTTTACACATTGGGTGCAAGCCCATTTTCATTAATAGAAAGCGGATTGGCTAAATCATTTGACACAGAAATAACAAACAAGCAATCAACGATAGATAATTTTATTACAACACAAATTTATGTGCAATCTTTCATCATTGAATTCAAGATATTTCAACAAATTGTTTTGATGGTAACATGATCTTTTGCAAACAAAGTCCTGTTTATTCTCGTCTAATCTTTCTTTCTCATACGGCTTCTATACCAACGCATATTATTACTCAATCTGTACATTTAACGTCAATTTACATAGCTCTAAATTGAAAACCTATGTTCAAATAGCATACATATCAATACTGCTAGAAAGTATATATAATGTAGTTTACATACATCATATTATTTTTATATATACATAAATTAGCAAGCGTACATAATAAAACACAAAGGGTGATTATAATATTTTATTTCAATAGCATCGTGCTTGAAATAGGGGCTGAAAATTGTTATTCAAATATTAAATAACATAAAATTCATTAAAATACATGCCTATAATCTTGACAACATGAACAAATTCATAATATTTGCACTCATGCATTTACATAATTGTCGGAACCTATTTTGAGTATGTACAACAAAGACAAATTTCACACATTTGCAAGAAAAGCCTGAATAGGTCAAGGTTTGTATATATTATGGGCTCGATCCATTTATTAAAAAACACAAAAAAAAAAAACAGCCAAGTACATTGATGCTTAAGAATGCTCAATATATTTTGGTACATTTAAGCAACCAAATGACTGCTAGCGCCATAAAGGGAGGGACATCGTGCTCATTAAATTAATAATGGACCAGGTAAATGCTCGGAAAATCAACAAAGCACCATGATACATTTTATTATATCACCTTTCCGCAAAAAATTTGGGAAAATAATCACTAGATGTAACTGTCTTGACTAAATTTTTAACAGTGTGTGCTATTGCAGAACCATTCCATAAGCTTAAAAAATAAAAACATTATAAACGTTCAAGATATTTACAGTGAATGGAATGTGGTACTTAAAAAAATGTAAAATAGATAATTCTAACAATTGAATTATTGATCATGCACATTAGGAGTCAATAATGTCTTGAAAAAACTCATTTTAGAACATAAATCACATCTAAAATAATTTTGTATTCAAATTAAAATTTAATATTATGATCATTGGTTCATTATATCCAATAAATATTACTTTTATCGAAGTATCCTATACATTAATTGTTAGATGATGCATTCAATTTTAATTATTGACGGAAATATTTTTTTCAAAATTAGTGAAATTAAAAGCACGTAAGAATACTCCAAATTCAATACTTTATTTTAACATGACTAGACATATCAGACCAAGTAAACATATGTATAATATACTTATTTTTAAATCTATCACACTTTTTCCCAGTATCTTGTAATAACATTCGTAACCATTTTTGTACAGTAAGTATGATTACAAATATATATTATTATATCTAAGTCTTCCTTGGGCAAAGTTAATAAATCATACAATTTTTAT
This sequence comes from Alitta virens, assembly GCA_932294295.1. Lineage (NCBI taxonomy): Eukaryota > Metazoa > Annelida > Polychaeta > Phyllodocida > Nereididae > Alitta > Alitta virens. Next base: position 31,894,211 of record OW028583.1, on the reverse strand, counting down.
GTACACAAATTATGAGAAAAATAAAGAGTCAAAACAAACATTCACTCAATCCTCGAAAAACAAAATTCACTAATCTACATAATCATACGTGACACAAACCTACGGTCCTGATAATACTTTGTCTTGTGATACAACACAAGTTAAATACTTCCAAGAAAATAAATGAAGATGAATCATTAGCTGAATCATTAGCGATGAGCAACTAGTTAAGGAAAAAAAAAACTGCATAAATTGCACTAGGTTCATGATATTCATGAGCTAAATAATATGCTACAAAAGCTGGCATATCGTTATACATTAATTTAGCAACAACAAAAGTAAGTTATCTTTTATACAAACGAACACAATAGTAAATGGGGTTAAATTACATCAGAGATTCGTACAATGGCAGCTATGGGTGAATAATAACATTTTTAAAATTAATATAATATTCAAGGTTTATAATCCCCACCTCTCTTATATTCCTTTATTTTTGGATATATTTCGATATATAAGAAAATACATCACTTTGCATTTCATACGTTTCACCCTCTGCGAATTGCAAAAACAGTCGTCAAATAAATTCACTGGGTTTCTTTGAGACCTTTTAGTATCAAACACTATACATATCACACAAAGACAGCTTTGTTACTCATACGTTCGTTGATTCGGCGATGAAATTTTGGTCCTCCGTCGCTTCCGTCGGGGGAGTGATTGGGGCCGCCTCCGGGACCGAATATATAGGTCTGCGAACAATACCCAGAATTAAATTCATAATCAGTACGATGTACATACCCTGACAGATGTCATAACATTTCATACAATAAGTTATACATATACAATAATTTTGTCAATTTGTTTAGGATTTTTTAAATATGTGCTTAAAAAAAATAATACTTCAAAGATAGCTATGTATCTTTAAGCTGCTGTCTCAGATAAACTAGCAATATATTCTGGTACATTTAAGCAACCAAATTTAAAAGAAGTCTTCATTTATTAAATATTTAAGCTTGTGTCCAATATTGCTGGATACTTACTTAGCTTCAGGTGACCCTGGTATATATCCTAGTTCATATTCTCTATCAGTGACTGAAAAAATAAAATAAACATTGGTGAAAATAAATATTTCAAATATATAATGAGATAGAAAATCATTGTGCAATTCTTTTTAATTGACCACACACCAATAAATCCAATCGCACCACATTAAGAAGGAAATATTGGTGGGTCCTTGATATTCTGGGTGTATATATATATATATATAACAGTTTAATGTCTCATACATTGTGCTGCTATCCTTCATAGCATGCACATCAAATACTGGGTAAAAAGGTCCGTAATCTATCTATGCATAACTTATCTCTGTAAAATTATTCTACGGACAATAATTGTGTGTATATATACATGTGTATACTATATGAACCTTACAAACTTACAGACTGTCACTGCTTTCAACACAATGGATTGTTATGAGAATCAGAAATGTCAGTGAACTCTACACAGCATTTCTTTGATAGGGCTGGACAGTTCTCGTATGACCTTCGTACCCGGAAATACTAGTACAATACATGAAGTCACCAATACACAATACTAGATGACATCATCAATAGTTGGGCTGTGGTGACGTTATGTATTGTATTGGTATTTCTGGATACAAGGTCACACGAGAACTGTCCAGCCCAATTCAAGAATCCAACAGCACGGAAATGGAATGTATGAGTCTTGGAGTATTGGATTATTGAGTAGATAATTCATCCCAAAGGCATAATTTATGCCGCTGAAGGGTTGAGGGTGATTACAAGACAAAATGTACGAAAGAAATCAAGCAGAAATATAGTAGATGCAGGAAGTCAGCGTAATTTTGAAAATTGTAAATATTAACAAGAAACCAAGCATGAATAGCAATTTGGTAAATTACATTCATCTGCGACCACCAACTTCTCTATAAATCATAAATCATGCCGATTTTTATTTGCAATTTTTTTTTCATACCATTATAATTCCGTCGACGTCTCCGGAACAATAGAATGAGGAAAATGAGAAGACCAAACAAGAAGATGACCGCAACGCTGATCACTGCTGCTAAAATTATCATCTGATCCGTGTTTGTTTCATCTGACCCCGATGCTTCACCTTCTATTAACAGAAATATCAAAATTGAAAATTTAATATATTTTGTTCATTCATACAACTATCATATGATTCACTTGTACAGCCTTAATGTAAAATATCAGTGGGCTTACATATCCAGAATTATCACAAAATGCCAGAATGCTGAAGCCCTGTTTCATTCATTATATAAAAGTTGTTTCATAAAACTGCACCATATAAAAAATTACAGTATAATGGAACCCCGCCTCAGGGCCACCTTAAACTTATCATGCATATGAGACCATATTCAAGGTTTTCCTCATGTTAAGACTATTTCAGTGGCACTTAGAGGTCGTTTTAGCCTAATTGTGGATTACCTCAATGCACTGCTATATATTTAGCATTTTTCTCCTATAAAGTTAACGTAAGATAAATCACTCACGCTCTTTTTCCATGCGACCGATGACATTTCCCAGATCTGCTGGGTCCTCAGGTTTGTAAGTTTTGACTTCCGGAAATTCTGGTAAGACATTCACTTCAGGGGTGGTGGAGGGTGTGTCCTTTGTGGTGGTTGTAGATGGCGCTTTGGTAGATGACGCCACGGGGTCTTCTGCTACAATGCCAGTAGTGGTGCCATGTGGAATGTCAGGTAATGTGGTAGATTGGTGGTGTGTTGGTGGTGCGACTGTACTTATTTCAGCTGTAGTGTTAGAGAATGTAAAATTGTTGTTAACAGAGGTATAATGAGCATCGCTGTTGGATAAAATGCCAAACAAAAGACTGCGCGTGGAATTGGTTAATGAATAATCTTGAGTAGAGGTTTGGAAATCTTGGGTAGGGGAGTTGTACATTTGAGTGGAATTACTTAATGGCTGAGAAATAACAGAGGTGGTGGAATTGTCATGCAAGTTTTGTGCAGTGCTAGAGAGATTTTGAGCAGACTCCGAAGCAGAGGCATCATCCGTCCATGCAAGATTAGTTGCGGCAACATCAGCGGCCATCTTGGTCGTTGCTATGGAAACAACCACAGTCACATCATGAGTGATATCATCAGTGGTAAAGCTACTCTCAAAAGCTGAAGAGTTGGATAAGACATAGCTAGGAGTATCGTGAAAATCAAAGTCAATGGATTCAGTATTGGAATCAGCAACACTAGCATTTGTTGAGGTATTGTCAGTCACATGGGTGGTCATGTGATCTGTATACTGTGAGGTGATTGGTGATTCTGCTGTAGGGGGTCGCGCAGTGCTGCTAGCGGTGGGTGTACTTGGCATGGCTGAAACGTAACCAAAATATTCTTAATAAGTCGGCAATTGGCTTTTTTCACTGTCACGAACATGCCACCTAAATCTTGATGACGAACGAAAGATTCCACCAACAACGAGGTTTAAACCAAGGAGGTTCGTTGATGACATGCATAACAATAAATATGCAATCGAAGATCCACAAAATCAAATTTACAACAAAAGTACAGAAATGGAATAAGAGAGACCAACTCAAAACTAAACACAAAAATTGTGACAAAATTGGCAAACATCTTAGCTACTGACTTTCTGAAAAGAAAAATTCAAAATAAGTACGCTTAAATAAACTGGACACCATGCTGACAAGGAAACAATAAATATCTGGAAAACAAAAAATAACAAAATAATATCAACAGTATATCCAAATCATGCGTATATGACTACACAAAGTTTGAAGTTGGGAGCACCTGGATTATAATGAAAATATAAGGAAATCCTCTTTGACAAAGTACTATAAATATTGGTTTTAACCAAATATTGGGTTGCTATGACGACATGCATGCTACGTACAATATTCACCATAAACTAATAATAAATTGTCTAGATATACATAATATCATGTTTAGAAATTACACAATTGGAAATTGCCTTAACTGTGATACAATACAAATTTTTAATGCCAGCTATACAACATTTGACTGAATGGAGTGATTGTGAAATATTTAGTTGAAATCGACATCCATATTTATTTGAAACGGGTATTTCAGTTGCGATATTTAATCATCCGTTGTGTTTAATCAAGTATACGTACGATATACACGTAGAGCTGTAGAGGCCAGCACGTATCCGTGAACATTACTGGCGTTGCAGTGAATCGACGATGTATCGTTTAGAGAGATTCCAAATAAGGAGAGGTCTGATCCGTCCTCACTAACATCCCAAGAGAAAGATTTATCCGATTCTGTAATATTTAAAAACAATATTAGTATTTCTTTATTTTTACATATAAAAATAACATCAAGGCAAGTTTTAACCTTTTTTATGGCTTTGCTTCAAAAATAAGAAATATGATAATTTTTTCAAAATTTTCAAGAAAATAAAAACATCAGAAAATTTAGTTAGCCAAATATTTTTTTAAACACTATAGTATGACATGCATCACATATCAAAAATATTGTACAATATATTCCTTTTAATCAGACTTACCTGTGATAAGTTTATCGTCAATAAACCATTGAATTTGAGGTATTGGGATGCCGTCTGCTAAACAAGTGAATATGACATCACTTCCTGCTGGAACACTGCGACCTTGCAATGGGGTCGTGATGACTGGGCGGGCTGAAAAAAGACGTTTATATAAATTAGAACTTGTGACTTGATTAATGTAAAGGAACAATATGCTATTATGAGGAGCAGATTCTACTTTCTCAAGAGACATCTAGCAGGATAACTGTAATTAAGAGTGGGCTCTTGTATTGTAATGAAATTTATGTTGCAAATGATCAATTACAAAAATGTGTCAAGATATAATAAACATAACCTTCATTCTATTTTCCATATAAAATGAAACTAGACAGTAAAATCATATTGAAAGGTTTGCATCATACTTCCATTCTGATAATTTATATGTAATTCTATCATTTTGTTTTTTAAATTGTTGGTAAAAAACTTTATAGCTTTTCTTATTGTTGAAAATCATCACTGACTATAAATAAACTTTTATCTCATCTCATCTTACCAGCTTACCCTCTATAATAATTAAATTTACCTTCAACTTTCAAATAAACTTGATAAACAGAGGACCGAGCACCATTATCCGCCAAACAGTCGTAATTCCCATCATCATCTCGAGAGACTTGGTCGAACGTCAACGTGTGACTGAATTCTCCGATTTGCGCATGATCTGGCAATGGCTGACCATTGTCACTGAACCATCGGACCGTGGGTTCTGGCCTGAAATCAACAAAATTATTTAGATCTGTATGACTCAAACAAAGAAAATCCAGAAAATTTTGTTGATGAATTTGTGAACATTGTGGTAACATGATTATAAGTTTACATGAATATTTTACAAATTTTTTAATATGGCGGAAAAAGTTATAACCAAGCAAAGTAACTGTGTATGTATGAAGAATGATCAACGCATGAGTCAATTACACTTTATCAGATGAAAGAAGCATTTTGCAGACCAAAACTTAAACACCATAGTGTTGATCAAATGGAATTTTTATGGGACTTTGACAGAATTCTAATGAGAATAAGTTCGAAAATTGTATAGAAGAAAAACACAACAGTGGAGTATGAGCAGAATGAAGGGCCACTTGTTTCTGCTAAAAATTGCTCAGAAATTTGACCCGAACTATAGTTGCACTTACCATCCCCCAAACACACACTTGAGTTCAACATTCCGATCTCCTTCGAGGACTAAATGTGGACTTTGCGTTGAGTAAATATAATTTGGCACTCTCGTTTTATTGAAATGATATTCATCTGAAAATTAACGAGAAATGTATTAATTGATACGAAAATATCCACTCCATAAATCTCAAGATAAATACTTAAACAAAGAAATGTTTCGTTATAAGCATCAATAAAATTCCAAATACTAAATATTTTTCAGTAAATAAAAATGATGCAATGCTATGTAATATAACATATAGTGCAATGTTCATGATATGTTGATAAAATATATGATAGAAAATATCGAGAAAGGGCAAAATAAACAACAAGAAACCAAATTGTATGCAGAATTTGCAGACACCATTGTGAAGTAGTATGCAGAGTGTTTCAAATATTAACATCAGAACCACTGCCATGTAGATGTATATAAAAGTAAGGTCAGCTGGAGTCTCTCATTCAAAATAATTCTTAGAGTCAATTATTACAATTTATAAATGATTAAGATATTTGCAGTTCTTTTCTGCAAAATTCTACTATTTTACCTTCTGCTATAAAGCATATTTCAAAGCATATTTTCCGGGTACACCAAAATTCTTAACTCGCTAATTATCAGCCGCTAGCTATTTACAGATGAATATTGTCTCCGTTTTGATTGAAAAAAGTTGCCAAACATTCAAATAAGCACAAATATATCCACATAAAATAGCAGTGAACAATCGAACACCTAGTTTGAGCCAAATGCATAAAAAATTCTAAAATATTTTTGTTGAAGCTACCGCCATTAGCCATGCGATATTTGTTCGCCAAGCAGATATTTTGCTAATTCTTCTGCCTAAATGATATATACCTGTGGTGGCCAATACTTCTGTGGGATACACAGGTGCAATAACAATTTCATAATTAAAAAAATTATAATTTATTTTAAGTTAATGCTTAAAATATCATTTATATGTATCTTATAGCTTAACAATACTCTGGATATGCTTCCATTAAAATGTAAATATTGCTTTTAAATATGCAAAAAATATCATAATGTGTAAAACTTCACAATAACGAATGATCTATAAATCTAGGAAGCAACTAAATTTGAGCGTTTTTTCTTTCTCAAAAATTAAATGAACAATGAGAAACACAGGAGTGAAATGGAAATTAATGACCCCTAAAACCACATATTTTACAATATATATATCTAAATATTTGTAGATTTGATGTGATTTGTTTTACAGCACCAAAGAATAATTATTTGTGTGAAATTGTAAATTAATAATACTACGATGAATAGCCAGAGCCAACATGTACTACTAGACTATACGAAGTCCCAAAAAGGTTGTTTGTTTCTGGTCTTTCAAAAATTAAGATCTTGACAAATATTGCAATTATCAACTTTTACAATTCCGGAAGAAAAAAGAGTCATATCAATTTATGAAAAAAAAGGAAAACCCCCCTATATTATTTATGCTTGAATTCTAGGTTTGAATTTTTTTAAACTTCCAATACTCAAAATTTTATCTTAAAAAACAACATTTGATAATTCCATTAAAGCAGAATTTCAAAAAAATTATGTAATACAATGTACCTTAAACGACACACTTATTAAAATAAGAGAGAAAAATATTTTAAAATATCGAAACGACAAAACTTCCGCTCTTCCCCAATTTTTTTAAGCACAATTCTAATCATCATAAATGATACCAGAGGCAAACAACTTTTTCGTGGCTTACGCTGCATGTACAAACTGACTCTTACCTGGTATAACTATATTTAATAAAGAACAAAAAATATCACTTAAATAAAAATAACCAAAAACGTCAATACAGCAGCAAATTAATGAACTTATTTTATAATTCATATTTCATCATGCATAAACAATAAATAGCTTCCCAGGTACTATCAGATTGTACAGAAAACACCTACAAAGGGTGGTACTAAAAAAGTTAAAATTTGTAAGAAAAAAGATTTCGTGGAATTTTTATACTTACCAGTTAAAACAACAATCCTAGTTTTTTGACCACCCCTTGACCCCAGTTTGACCGGGTTAGCAGCATAACACTTGAACATGGCATCGTTCAGTGACCGGTCCACCCGAGAAATTATCAAATTTCCTGAAATTGAAGAAAAAGCAACAAAGTTAGAAATTTTATGATCAAATTTTCACATTCATCCCACAAGTTACCTGATATAAATGAACACCCCTAGCCCCTTACCAAACTGCATCTGAATGAAACGTCTGCAGTGCACCAGGTGGCGCAATAATTTATGCCCCCCTAGTGATTTGTACACGAACTAACAATGGAAACCTTTAAAATGAATGTTTTCCCTTACAGCCAAAACTTAACAATTGTAATCTTCTCAATTTATTAACTTTTTAAATTTTGTCATTTTTTTGGCTCAATGAACTCCTCCCCCCCCTCCCATATATCAAAATACAGATATATGAAAAGACACTCATGCTGAAAATTTAAGATGGAAACACAAAGCATGTTCTCCATGCCGCAGATTACGTGACAGCGTGTAACAACTGAACAATTTCAATAGCAACTCTTGTGAAACACTTCTATAGAAAATGAGCTCCTAAATATAGATCCTAATTGTAAAACTGTTACAATTCACTTCTCTACATGGGTATACCGTAACACAGGGTATCGACCGGCGGGTATTATCGACACTCACTTTAGAATGTTAACAATTTTGTTAACAATCTGATTTGAGTGTCGATAATACCCGCCCTGTCGATAATACCCTCCGTTACGGTACTAACATACCTGACATTTGCCAAATAAGCCTATGAAATAACTACCTGTACAATTTGTAGCTGAAGTCTTGTACATTCAACATTTGGGACATCACAATTCAAGGGAAGGGAGGGTATAAATAATGCAAATTTGAAGCACCTAATCATCGCTAAATGGCATGGCCATGAACTTGGGGGTATATTAATGGTCACCAGATTCATGATTGACCTTCAGGAGATCTTGACCTTCAGGAGATCTTGACCTTCAGGAGATCTTGACCTTCGGGAGATCTTGACCTTCGGGAGATCTTAACATTTTGCAGCGAATATTTAAACGACAAGACTTTACTGATAATTATGAATACGAAATATTTTTAAACATCTCCTGATGGTAATTCCATTCAAAGTATGATCATGATAACTGCAAATGTGTAGGCTATCCTAAACCTTTTCCTAACATTTCAGGACATAGTAGTACATGGCCAAATGTGCCACGTGCGTTTTCCATGCGTTTGGATAAACCATGGAGTCACAATATATGTATAGTGACTCCATGGATAAATGCATGGAAAACGCATGGTTTTAGCCTCATTATACTCAGGCAAAAACCAAGCGTTTATCCAACTCATGAAAAACGCACGTGGCACATTTGGCCATGTACAAATAGTAAGTGTATACTTCTGAAATATTTCCCTAAACGGAAACATTTTTTTAGACGTAAACAACATAGCAAAGACCTAAAGCCAGAATGCCATAACAGGAACATAACATACAAAGGGGAAATAGCCATGTAGAAGGTCTAAACAGGACAGGGGTCTGTAATGTATGAATATATGGACAGATCACAAAGCAAAGCACACGGAAGAGAATTTCTTTTACCTCCTGTCCAGGATTTCAACAAAATTTGGAAATTTTTGTAAAGGCTTTGTATAATTATCTTTTTTTTGTTTCTTTCTTGATTTAAACATTAGGTATTATTAGAGTTGCAAAGGTGGATCGAATGAAATTAATAGTACAGCGTAACGCCAAAATCAAAGTAATCTGACGTTGTGACCGCCTCTATTGGCAGACCACTTCGCTGCATAGTGCAATGGCAAAGTTGAGTGTGGCAAGGCCTGGGGGCTCTCATAACAACCTATCCACCTTTGAAACTTATCAAAATGGTCTCAAGTTTCAAATTAAGCTTTGTATTTTTTTTTACAAATTAAAGAAGTTGATAGTAGCTAAATTCGACTACTGAAAGACCTTCAAGTAATTACGAAACAAATTTACTGAACTATTGACTACTTTCAAGTGAAACAAAAGCATTTAATTTTAAATGACATTTTCTGACTTTTCCATACCTTCCTCATCTTGGGAAATGACATTTGTTTCCTTAACGAGGTGACCTCTAAAACTTAAATCGGTGATGCGCCGCCACTCTATCACAGCTTTGGGTCGACTGTTTATGACGTGTTCACAAGATATCGTGATGTCATGACCTTCCGTGACCTCTTTCTTAATGACCACCTGAGTAAAGCTTATGGGTTTGTAAATGGTATCTGGAAAATGAAACAAATCACTTACCATCATTCATCTATGAATCACAAAGTTAATTTAATGTGTCATTGGTTCAAGCATGCATGCACTTTCATAGTGACTTGCAGGTACATACACATATAGCATTGTTCGTTAAACACATTACTTTCAATATTTCGGATATTAACTGGTCCTTTAGCTGCTATTTAGACTTTTTGTTGATAGCTATAAAATTGTCAGCGACAGCACGGCTATCTTAGAAGGGCCCTCCTGAACTTGTCTATTTTTACATACTTTGTCAAATATTTTCTGAGTTCTGGTCATAAAATCTTAAAGCAGACTGTGTGCTCATGCAATCATAAAACACATTTTATAAGGTCACCAAGCCAAATTGTCAATATACCATTTATAGGCCTATTTCAAGGTTGAGTCTCCATTGAACATATACTTACAAGCTTCCTCGAGGAAGCTGGTGTTGGACAACCCTACGCCATATTTGTTGAATGCCTTGCATTGGTACACCCCTTCCACTCTTCTGCCCTCAACCAGGAGAGTACTTCCGTCTGCATCGACATGACCGGGTGGTTTAGTCAAGTCGTTTACCCTATCCCCGTTGTAAAACCATTCTATCCTGCAAATTATAAGAATATTGTAGAAAATTATCAGAAAGAAATAACAGCAATCCTTGTGAATGTATCACTGTATAGTCATATGATACCAGACTTTTGGGAATGCCATGAAAAACATCAGAAGGATTACAACTGACTAGATTATACCTTAGGTCTCCATTTTTTCACCAATCTTGGTGGAATGAATACTGAGTCCAAACAAAATGTCTTGTAAATAAAACAAATCTATATCTTGCAAATCCATATCACTATATTATTAATTTACAACAAATCTCCACTAATTTGTGCCAAGTCAATTTACTAACCTAGGTTGAGGGTGCCCGGAAGCTTGGCATGGCAAGCGGATTGGATCGACTTGACCCGCATTGTACAACTTGTGGGGAGGCGGTCCCATCCATACCATGGGTGGACCGCCTTCATCTGCTGAAGAAATGAAAAGAGAACACCATTATTAATTATTAACATCAATAGTGCTTAGCGCTTACATAGAGTACGGTTAAATTTTTGACTTAATACATGTGCCTTTGCAGGGATAAAGACAAGTATAACGCTGCAAAACTGAAATTATAGGGAACTAGTAATGGATTTCCAAGTGAGTATATCCCATGTGATGGGACAGGGTCCGAGATGTGTCTCATAAACAGTGCAGGGAATGGGCTTTGAAAACATGCATCAGTGTCACTGCTATAAAAGCTGCAATGCTCATTATGATGTTTAACCACTTGGCCATTGAGCCTCCAAACCTAGCCCTATAGCAGTGTATAGTGACTTCATGTCCAGATCAACATCATCACCTCAATTTTGCCATAATGCAGAATGACCTTGGCTGTCTCAATGTCTGAATGCTGTTTGCCTGAAGCTTGGCCTGTTTATATGACCAGCTGCCAGATGCAGACGTAATGATGAGTTGCTAAAGCTTGGAGTTGACACAATGTTATACATTTACCCCCATGGGTGGCGACTTTTACTTGCCTCAGTATAGACACTGAGTGCAAGGCACATGCATGCAATCGAGAGCCAGCTGAGATGTAGCTCATGAAGAGTGCCCCGCCGGGGATCGAACCCAGGACCTTCAGCAGAGCTGGTCAGTTTGGAATTGGTGAATGCCTTATAAGGTCACCCAGCTGCTGGATACTTTGACCTTTGGTCAAATTACACGAGTTATGACAGGATTTTATTGGTGATCATAAAGCAAAGTCAAGAAATCTTAAAGAGATCACTTCACAATTTCTGCAAACCAAATAACTACATTCTGCATAAACCTTGCCTCTGGAGTGAAAGATCTTCAAAACAAACATAAGAAAATAAACACACAAGGATTTTGTGGAATATAGAGTCATATTACTTTGAAGATAATCCCAAGATTACACATACGTAGGCCGTTATATTACACCAAGATGAAGACAGTTTCTTGGGTTTCATTGTTTGTTGTACATGGACATGATCAGCATAATAGAAGTGGAAACCAGTGAAATATCAAATGTATTGTAATGTAGTGGTGGTGAATTAGGGCTTTATGTCCTGCATTTCTGCACCTGATGGGCTAATTAGGACAGGTAGGGACCATGGCAATGAGACGAAGGATGAAACAGCCATCCAACATAGGCCCGACCAGGAATTTAACGCGGGACCCAGTGGTTGGAAGCCCAGCGCGCTACCACTGAGCTAGGCTCCCACCCCAATGTATTGTACGACAGAGGAATATAAAATTAGGTCATGAGCTTGGAGACTTGTGTTTTAAATTTCCCAAAGAATGTTTGTTTAATTAGTAATCTGGGAGGTATGGCTGGCCCTCTGGGCACAAAGAAAACACCATTGCTGGTTCATTCTAAACATACAGTGCATTGAAAAAGTATTGGACCCCCTCCAGTATGGTGTCTTACATGATTATATGCTCCCAAAAAAGGCAACACATTTTGTCATTGTAAACTTTTATTATGTATAATACATATTTCAACATAACAGGGGTTAATTGTACAGAGAAATAGAAAATGACAAATATGTTCTTAAAAATGCAGTTGAAAAAGTTTTCGACCCCCTACATAACATACACAGTCAGTACTTTGTGGCAGCTCCCTTTACTGAAATAACACCTTGCAACCGCTTTGGATAACCATCCACAAGCTTGGCACATCTAGCAGGAGAGTTTTCCCCACTCTTCAATACAAAGACTGCTCCAACTGGGCTAAGTTTGTGGCCTTCCGCTTGTGGACTGCAATTTTCAGGTCTCGCTATAAATGTTCGATGGGATTTAAATCCGGACTTTGACTGGGCCACTGCAAAACCTTGATCTTCTTCTTCTGAAACCATTCCTTGGTTATTTTTGCACAATGCTTAGGATCTTGCTGGATTTGAAAGTGTCGTCCTAGTCCCAGTTTTGTGACTGACTGTCGCAAGTTTTCTTCCAAAATCTGGATATATTTCTTGCTATCCATTGTTCCTTCTACTCGAACAATAGACCCAGTGACTTCTCTGGAGAAGCAGCCCCAAAGCATGATGATGGCTCCACCATGCTTGATGCTATGTATGGTGTTCTTAGGATCATTGACAGTACCAGATTTTCGCCAGACGTATGCCTTAGAGTGTAACCCAAAAAGTTCAATTTTAGTCTCATCTGACCACAATACCCGATTCCAGAATTCAGGACTCTCATTTAGATACCTTTCAGCGAAGCCCAATCTGGCCTTTAAATGACTTTTTTTTCAGCAATGGTTTTTTTCTTGCAACTCTGCCGAAGAGCCCCTCTTTGTGCAAAACCTTCGACATTGTTGTCTTGTCCACATCCACTCCAGCTGCAGATACTGAGCCTTGAAGATCACTCAAAGTCTTCTGAGGGTTTGCTTTTACATCTCTAACTAGTTTTCGAGTCATTTTCTTTGTAATTTTGACAGGACGTCCGGACCTAGGCTGGTTACCAATGCTTCCAAATTGGCCTTCACAGTGGATACAGGTAGGCTTAGTCCCTTGGAAATCTTCTTGGCACCATTCCCATCTTTAAACTTCTTAATAATAACATTTCTTTTGCTCATTAGGCAATTCTCTTGTCTTCATTTTCTAAGTTTTGTTCAAATTCACTTAAGAGAGGGTTTTTGTTCTGATATTTTGACAGAATTAAAGTGAATTCCCTTAAGGAAAGGACTTAATAATCCCTTAAAGACCAAATACTAATCAACTAACTGATTGCTTGATTGTTTTGAGTAGTTTCTATTGGCAGTTTACATTTGATACAATAATATTACAGGATTATTAGGTGGGGGGTCAAATACTTTTTCAACACCTAATTTCAATATTTTGTTTATTTACCATTGTAAGATGATTTGTTTTTCAATATTCTATAGTGATTATTCATAATTGAAGGAGGCATAATGTATATGTAAAATAATAAAATTCATCATACATTTTAACAGAGAGTTATTATATAAAATGCATCATTTTTTAAAGGGGGTCCAATACTTTTTCAATGCACCGTACCATAAAGACAAGGTAAGACAAAGCAATCCGCAAGAATCTTTTAAACAACACGCAAACTAGCATGTTAATAATACAGTTTAATATGTCAAGGAGAGATTGCTAGCATGCATAAGCATGTAATAAGGGAAACTTCTGGTAATTTTTGTAAGATTCTGTAGAGATATATATTGAAGAGATGAGCAATTGAGCAAGAAAAAAACCCGTCTATCATTGTGGAGGCTTTTCGGAGCCTTTGTGGAGCCTTTTTGTCTGAAAATTACTATGGAGACTTACAAACTGGTAGATTGGAACGCTGGTTAATTGCATATAATGAGAAAATTGCACATAATTAAATATGCTCTATATTTCTGTGGTTAGGCAGATGGATTCCTGGTTAGGCGCTAGCAGCCAGTGGAAACTGCTGATCTGTCTATTCCTATGTAAATACTTGACATACTGATCAGATATGGTCATGTTGCTATTGCATGCCACTGGGATCTGGTTGAATTCCTATCATATATAGTAAAAACTGCCAATCAGATATGTTTGAGTCACTAAAATAGCAACCAGAACAGGTCTATCTACAAGTTTGTTTTGGTCTGTAACTGTGCATTGTAGTAATGTCTCCAAGAAAGGAGAACGACTGGTCTGGCAGGAAGCAAAAACTTTACCTAAGGTGCAAAATGAACACCTTTACACAGCATTTATGACTCATTTACATGAAGAATAGTAGCTGGGTGGCCTAATGGTTACGACATTCACTAACCCAGCTCTGCTAAAGGTCCCGGGTTCGATCCCCTTTTCGGGCACTCTTCATGAGCTACATCCCAGCTGGATGTTGATAATGAGACGTTAAATTGGAGGTGCCTTGAACTCAGTGTCTATGCTGAGGAAAGTGAAACACCCCACCCATGGGGTGAATGTGTAACATGGTGTGGACTCCAAACCTTATCATTTCATCATTACATCTGCCTCTGGCAGCTAGGCATACAAGCTGACTAAGCTTCAGACCCAGTAGCATCAAAGATTTTACAAATTCCTTGGTAGCATTGATACTGACATTGAATTAAGGAAAATCGTTAAAAAGTAATCCTAAATTTACTAACCTATAATCTTGGCATAGGCGGAACACGCGAGAAACGTCACCAGCAGAGCGAGGGAGGTTTGTTGTGTAGTCATGCCATTCCCTGCAAATAAACAACACAAACAATTAATAAATATGTAATTAATAAATGTGTATAATTTGCATTCACACCAAATACAATAATATTGAATTGCATTTGCATCAAATGCATATTATTGCATATTCAAGATAGCACAACCTTTAGCTTTTTTTGCAGTACAATATTTTAAACTTGATTGATTGATTGATTGATGGATTGATTCATTCCTTAATTTATTCATGTATTCACCTGTTTATAGTCAAGTGAGCTACTATTTTTATATTTTAATGGACATTAAAAACTCATGCTATACGACATTCCTTCAAATAACCAGTGCAACATAATTGCAAGTGTGTCAAAATGTTTATCTTCCAACATGTCTAACAAAAACCTTCATAGTCTTGTACAGGTTCAAATAGGTCACCTATTATTGATAAGTTTCCTTAATGTCCAAATTAACATCCACACAGTCTCTGATAGGAAACCTTTATGTCATTGCAATGGGATTTATCAACCTTAATTAGACCTCAAGGCATAGTGCATAACTATCATGAAATAACGTGTCTAAAATTAGTTAAACACAGATGAGAAATAACCTTAGTGAGCTGTCTAAACTGAGGTTTTTCTGTATGCTTTTATATTTAACGTTATCTCTAAATATTCTCAACTCTATGGATAAAAAATAAAAAATGGAATAAAAAATATCAATGTCTGAACTACTTTGCAGAGTACTGACCCCATAAGAAATATTACTTTTTTTAATACCTTTTCACATCCTAGTAGGTCTAGGTACATTCATGCAAGTATTTGCCCCAAAAATGCTCATTCAATAAATATTCCTTTCTTAAACAATCTTTTTTTCTTTAAGTACTTTTTCTCACCTTTTAAACAGCATACAAGAAAACCCCACATTTAAGACCACACAATATAAATTGCACTTCTTAATTGCGTTTTGTTTCAATAAATATTGTGTAATTACCATGTAAAATACTCTATATATTTTCAGAATTAATTAATGACCACCTCGATATTAAGACCACTTCAAAAATTTCAAAGTGGTCTTAATTTTGAGTTATCAGTAATTGGTATGTACTCCGTGAGAAAGCATTTACACAATTTCACACAAATGTAGCTCTTAACACATGTTGCAATTTCCCACGAGTTCTAAAGAAATATTTTTTACTCGACTCCTTAAATTATCTACACAAAGTATACCTACATTTATCAGTCGAATGAGTGCAATTAAAAATGTACAAGGTTAACTTAACAGCCTTAAATATAATTGCTTGTGTCCTTAAATTCACAATTAAAAGATTATCTTTAAAGCTGTTAAAATGGCTAATCTATGTGTTTGTAGATTATACTCTTTTAATAATATAAAAAGTGAAATGCCTTTAAAAAATAGTTTAGATTCAACACTACGCAATACAGAGCTATACGAATAATATATATATAAAAAATTATGTAGGCCTAAATTAATTTTGCAGAAGTCGATCAATTTTTAAAAAATTGCTACTTCGTGAAATTATTAGAACTTAGATGAAATTAAAAGTGATGATAAAGCACATTTTATGACTAAATTCTAAGAATAACTTTTGGCGCCTCTGAAATAACACCTTACCTACCACGAAACGTCAAGACGTTGGCGAAAATGTTAATTATAATCCACGTGCTACGTCTTATTATGGTCACGTGCGACGTAAGACGCAACGTAATACGCTGTGACGTCACGTGAAACGTAACGTAAAACGTTCGATCGACGTCAAGAACAGCGTAATAACGTCCTCTTCAACGTCCTACTGCTAACTGCACTTTTGCACTGGCTCAGACTTTCAATGAGACCACATCAGCTCATCTTGAGTCACTCAAGCGGAAATTTTTGGGCAAAAAACGAATACTCGAGTTCTCAGAAGCCATGCTTTAGGTCACATATAGGCTACACGTGTGGCTTGCCTTCAGGCTTTACAATAAATGGGGGATTTCCAATAAAAAAATTATGAATAGAGCAATGAATTGTAAATAATATTAAAAATATTTTATGATAAAAAATACTGAAAGACTTCACTTTTTCACAGGTAACTGGAATCAAGATTTGTCAGATATGTCACAAATGTACTGAAATTTCAAAATGAATAGTGATCTTGTGATATATAAGTTATATAAGTTCAAGTTCCAGCATAAATATAATACAATTCATCATAGGGTGATATCATAAAATATTATAAACATATTTTCAGATCAATTGATTCAGGATAATTTCTTATATAGGCTACACAATTATAAATCTCCATCTTTATTAGTAATTCATTATTATGCAAATAAAATAATGTCTTTTACATTTATTATTATTTTGTTCTTTATTTGTTTTAAAGAAAAGACAACTATCACCCTCACAACCATATTTACTATTAAGTCATGCTTGTGAATAGAATTTTGTGCAGGCCCACAATACACATAGTACTACGTACAGCACTGACATTTGACCTCTGTACAATACTAATGCATAGAGCACTAATTTCACCTCATTGGCCAAAATAACATGGTGCACATAGTTACTATGGAGACCGGGCTTTCATCTCTTATTTTATAGTGATGATTTGTTATTACTGTATCAAGAATCAATATATAACATGTAAAGACCTGCAAATTATGTAAATGTAAGCATCCGTCCATATATTTGATAATAAAATATGTATTTTATATTCATCATAGTTATATTATAGATAATGTGATGTTTTTGTGGGATATTTATTCTAGCTATAGGGGTTAATCAAGGCCCTCTAGTTATAAGACGGAGGTGCCTTGTACTCGATGTCTATGCTGAGGCAAGTTAAAGACCCCACCCATGGGGTGAATGTGTAACATGGTGTGGACTCCTTATCATCTCATCATTACATCTGCCTGAGCTTCAGACCCAGTAGAACTGAGACAACAATACAATACAATACATTACAATACAACACAATAATCCACTGTTTTTGCTATTTATCATACATTATGGACACTAATAAATATAATATTTAAGGTGCTTATAATATTGTAATTTTTAGGGAGGCTGTGGGTTCGAAATGTTCATATTTGCATCTCCCTGTCCCAAATTTTCACAAGTAACTGTTAAGAAGGTGTACAAGTTATTTCATTCTTTATATCTTCACAGCTAATCCTTCAATTAAATTTAGTCCCAGCCACCTATATTGTATTATGGAACTATATTATTTTTCAAATAAAGTATGTTGACATTCCAAAAATGTCTATTCGAAAATAGTGCATATTAAAAATACTAATAATACCAACTCAGACACTATTGTGAATTTGTTTGATTGTTTGAAATTATGCAAACATTGTATTTCTCCTAAATGCAAATATTCAATACCAGTTTATTCCAGCTTAAGATAGGTTTTTTAACAAAAAGAAATTCTTAAAATAAATAAATAACAGGAATTTCTTTAAATCTATTGGCCAAACTTTGTCTAAACAGACGAGCAATATTTTAGAAATATGTTTGAATTCTATGTTTGCAGAACCTCTGAATGTAGTATTGTCAGTTTTTAAATGCCTATTCACTTCTAATGCATTTATACAAATATTAGCAAATATTAATCTTTTTTTTATTTTTTATATTATAAGACATTTTATTCATATAATGTAAACCTAAAAGTCTAAGTTTACTTATGGCACAAATAGAGAAAAATATATTCAGTTATATATCTGTGTAATTTTTGCTTAAAATATTATCTGAAAATGTCTGTTCAATATACATAATATTGTCAATGAAGAGTATATAATTTTCCTTTACAATATTTGGCTATTTCTCACCTGTTATAAATGTTGATCTACGAAATATGACATGTTAAAAACATCATTACATGGACTGTAACCCTTCAAAGGGTTTTTACCCCAAATTAAGCATTTATGGGCATTGACAGTTGTTGAATAATAAACCCATCATTTTCGAGAGATATTCCCACGTTTCTTAACAAAATCTTCTCAATACTTTGCCAAACGTTATGGGCAGATAATTTCTACATGTTGGCAAAGAATAATATGGAATATATAATATATCTATAGGACTAACTAATATATATGAAATATCCATGTTTTTCTATATGTGTCAGCCAGCCAACCAGTCTCTCTCTGTCTATCTACCTATCAATCTGCCTGTCTGTCTATCTATCTATCTATCTATCCATCTATTTATCTATTCATCTATCTATCAGATACATATTTTCCATACAACTATAATTATTTCCATTTAATAAACATGTTCAAACATGTTTCTATTTTCTAGCTGAGCTCAGCATATTTTGGTGGGAACGACCTATCTACAACTAGTTTGAATATTTGTGGTTTTGACAAAAATTATCCCCATTCCTGCCATATTGAGACAAAATATCCATTTTTGATAAAAACTGCGTCACAAGATTAGCATAACCCACGCAAATATGCTATTTATAGCACAATGTTTGCATTTCATTTTTCTTTTATTTTATTATTTTTAAATATATGTCTGTCATGGTCAACCGCTACACCAGGATCTAACACAATTTCAGTGAGAAAGTCCAAAATTTTCAGTCATATGTCAATGAATATATCATATATATAATTGCTCCTAATTAAATTTATCTTTTTATGAGATTCAAATGTCTTAATGCTACTAGGTCTGAAGCTTAGTCAACTTGCATGAAGAGATGCCCCAGAGGCAGACGTAATGATGAGATGCTAAGGCTTAGAGTCTACCCCATAGGCCAGTTCTTTTACTCGCCTCAGCATAGACACCGAGTACAAGGCACCTCCAATTTAACGTCTCATGCGATAGACATCCAGCTGCTGGGATGTAGCTCATGAAGAGTGCCTGGGCTGGGGATCTAACCCAGGACCTTCAGCAGAGCTGGCCAATGTGGAATTGGCAGAATTAATCTAAATTTTGCAAATGGCTTTAAAAAAACCAGTCGTTGGCTATTTCTTGAACTATTCCTTTTTCAGTTCAAGGTTAAAAACAGATCTCCAGAAAGAAAAAATAAAAGAACACATTCCTTTCTCAGCGATCCCACATCTTTGTTTACAAATTCAGAGATGCAGAAAAACAATAAACGGCTCCCCACCCATTCAAAAAACCATAAAGTGCTAATGTTTGTATTAGGAAAACACTTTTGTAAACAGAACTGAAGAACTACTTATCAACAGGTCTCTGCCAGGAGCATTTGCCAGAAGCGTTTGCCCAGGCTTGGTCAATTTCAATCGCTGTAGAATTAATTTGTTTACAAAACAATGAAATAAATGCATCTTTTTATAAGATAAAGGAAATGAATATTGTAAAACCATGGCCCATGCAGATAAGACCTTCATGTTTTTTTTTAAATCCTCTCCTCTCCTTTCCTCTCCTCTCCTATCCTATCCTCTCCTATCCTCTCCTCTCCTATTTTATCCCCTACCCTCTCCTATCCTATCCTCTCCTATCCCTCCTACCCTCTCCCCTCCTACCCTCTCCTATCATATCCTCTCATATCCTCTCCTATCCTATTATACCTCTCCTATCCCCTCTTATCCTATCCCTTCCTATCCCTTCCTATCCCTTCCTATCCTATCCTATCCTATCCTATCCTATCCTCTCCTATCCTCTCCTCTCCTCTCCTCTCCTCTCCTCTCCTCTCCTCTCCTCTCCTCTCCTCTCCTCTCCTCTCCTCTCCTCTCCTATCCTATCCTATCCTATCCTACTTAAAAAGTCACGTATGCCCCTATAAGATTTTCTCTCATTGATAAATTTTACATTTTAATAAAAGGCTTTTATCATCAGTAAAATAACTACATTATACAAAATCTTAAAGAAGGAAGAAATGCCATTAATTTTTTTCTTATAATTCTCACTAACACCATGTCTTTTCTAAGAAGCCTCAAGTGTACAATATGTCAAAGATGTTTCAGTATAATGTAATTCTGATGGGGAGATGGGGCGACCTGTCAGTTATAATGGGAGATTTCAATGCCCCGGTGTCACAACAACACTCTGTTAGCCTATAGGTGAGATGAGACTAATGTGCCACTGAAATTATTGAGCACCTCGGTTATGACAAGGAAGGAAGGAAGGAAGGAAGGAAGGAAGGAAGGAAGGAAGGAAGGAAGGAAGGTGAGGTGAGGTGAGGTGAGGTAAAAGTTAAGTTAAGTTAAAGTAAGGTAGGTAAGGTAATGATGTCCAAATAGTAAGAGTATATAATAAATATTAAATTTATAATGGCTTTTTTTAATCATTAAATTGCAACCATACACATTCAATTTATTTTGTAACTCATCATTAAATACTTCTACTCAAAGTATTTTATATGCTATTCAGTGTGAACTAAATCATGAATTTCGAATTCATTCATCTATCAAATTACATCCAAAAATCTATATAACCTTGGATACATTTATGAATAATATGGAATAATAACAGCTAATAACTAGATGTATGTGTAGATAACTTCATGTGTCCATTAAATCTTCATTGACACATCATGACAGCTCGAAGAACTTCAAGAAAATGTTGACAAGCACACAGTGACTGTCGAATCTCAGAGAGTCCTATAACAAGAATTGAAAAGAATAAGTAACAGGTCTATTACAAAAATTCTTCCAAACCTATCCTTGGAAATTCTATAGGCTCGGATTTCACTACAGTATAATTCTTTGGAGTATTTCCAGTCTTTTTTCAAGTTTTTTTTCAAGTTTTTTTCCACCTATTTCGCACAATACAATTAGTCATAAAAAGGTATTGTACCACATGCTTTAAAATAAAGATAAAAATAAGCTTTGTGCCTCTATATCCTTTGTACAAACATAATTTTTTACTTTTACCTCATATTTATTCATCTTATCTTCACTTTTTTGTCGCAATAAAAAATCCACTATTTAATGAGTTCTCCACTATGTGAGTACAAAAGCTATCTATCACCGCCCATGCGCATGAAGTAATCATAAATTTTATTTTTCTGCCGAATTTCTGTTTTTAAAGTTTGCACAACGCCGGAACTATGCGTATATAACTTGGTAAAAATATATTAATAAATCAAGTGAAGTGTTTATTAAAGTTGTCATTAGCATAATAGGCGTGTTAGCTGTATAAATAATATAATTAACCCCAATAAAAATATTCCAATTCATCAAAACTGCAAAGAGCATAAATGGCATTTTGCAAAAGGAAACACAGATAGATAGATAGATTGATAGATAGATCGATAGATAGATAGATCGATAGATAGATAGATAGATAGATAGATAGATAGATAGATAGATAGGTAGGTAGATGGATAGATACAGTTAGATAGATCGATAGATCTCAATAGATAGATGGATAGATAGTCTTAAATTACACTATACTCTTAAGTTCTTTTTCCATTTCATATCATTATTTAAACAATATATATCCCTTAAGAATATTTTTATATAAAACATGAGAAAATGTCATGACAATAGGCCATTGAAAATGTTCACAAAATTATCAAAGAAATTCAAGCAGACATTAAATATGAATTTATTTCCACTTGCATTAAGCATGACTTCACAAGAAATTGCTAAAACATGCTTATAGTGAAAAGGACTCCGAAGCAAGATATTTCAAAACATGTCCACAAAAACGTGGCAAAAATGGCAATGTTTCAGATTTTTTAGGGTAGGCGAAAATCTAGTGCTCAGATTTTTCATCATGTTATATATACTCATTAAACAAAAATAAAGCAATTGTTAAATTATTGACAAAATTCACTAATTAATGAAATAGTTGTTACAATTTTATGATAATTTAGTTTTTTTTTTCTTTAATCAAATGATCAAGTGTACATTTCCAAAATAATATTATTAACTTATAACTAGAAAAATTATAATTTTGGCATATCAACCACCTATTATTTTCATGTTTTCTTGTCTAATTTACAAAAAAAAACTACAGTGTAAAGTAATTAATTTCAAGTATATATATATATTATTTAATTATAATTTAATATCGAATCAGACAACTAAAATATTGTTTCAAAAACATCATGCATGCATTGTACATTGTATAGTGTGTAGAATTTTACTATGGTCTGCCATCAGTGTTAAACTATGCACATTTTGCATGTTTAACAATTTTTTCTCAACATAAAAAACTACAAATTTATTCATTGATTTTATCACACCTGTCATTGTGATACCCTGGGAGCTAAATAGGTGTCAAAAAATAAAAAAACTTTAAAAACTTTAAAATTATGATAAAAAGTAATATTAGACCTTTAACCATTGATAATTTCAACAATAAAACTATGAATAATAAACGTTTATAATAAAAAAAAATAACATTATATTTCCATGGCAACATGCACGTTTCCTGAACAGGTGTGTGACAGAAATTGTCACAACATGTTAATTTGACATGTATAGAAAATCAACAATGATTTTACATGCTTGAGTAAACATTATGATGACATAAAATTTATGACTGTTAAAAGTTTTCAAAAAAAAGTAAAAAAAAAAAAAAACTTCAAATAAAATGGCCAATAAATGGATTGACCAATAATTATTAAAAAATATTTCCCTAATAATCTGTATAGAAAACTTTTATCTACTAAAACAAGAATTTCAATAAAGTTTTATTTTTTCATTCTTAATATTGCAGAATATTTTTTTGACAGTGGCCTCAAATTCGTACGAAATTAATAAATCATATTTCAAGCCAAATCTACAATTAATCTTTTCATAAATATAAATTGCATACAACCTAATAGTCTATAGGAAGTTAGACAATTAATATAGAACTATATTGCATGTTATCATACTCCGAGTCCAATATGACTCTTGTGACTAGAGTAATATGAAAATTACCATTGTCTTATAATGCATACAATCTTACAGCCAAAGAAGTACGGTTTTTATGATCTTGAATGAATACATATTTATAATATACTGTATATATATATATATTATGATAATACATACACTAGGGCCCCACATTTAATACCACTCAATATTAAAAACCCCCTCCATATTAAGACCATTTTACTAGGGTATTTTTATGTATTTACAATGTACAAAAATGTGCATTATTAAGACCACCTCGTTATTAAGACCACTTCATAGATTTGTAAGATGGTCTTAATTTTGTGGTTAACTGTATAAGTAACATGTATGATGCATTGACAATACATGTAAACAACATACATGTAGGCCTACATGTAAATTGCGTCACTCCATTATGAATCTGTGATAAAAATAGATACAGACATAGCCCTGTTTAACATGTAGCGTTACACATGAAATCTCATGGTACATACCTCCAAAATTCATGATGCAAATGTCCTAAGATGCATAATTAATATCCAAAATATTATTCCAAAATAATATATAGATTAGCTATCCTTTCTTTTTTTTTAAATCCCAAATTTGTTTGATAGCAATGATAAAAGATGTTGACCTAAATTGTTATCT
Source organism: Alitta virens (assembly GCA_932294295.1). NCBI lineage: Eukaryota > Metazoa > Annelida > Polychaeta > Phyllodocida > Nereididae > Alitta > Alitta virens. Next base: position 31,869,571 of record OW028583.1, on the reverse strand, counting down.
CTGATCCAGATAAAAGACGGAAGTACTTGTTAATTTTCTATAACATGACTTCTGATATTTGTTTTATATGTTATAGATAAGACAATTCTGTGTAATCCCGTTTGAATTTGTAAAGTCTACAAATTCGCCATTGAACAGAAGCTGTTATACTGTAGACATGTGTTGTTTTGATAATTAAAAATATTCTTTTTTGTGGATTTTGTTTTAATACGACTACCTCAAGCCAATGTATGTTTAAATCTGTGTAATATTTGCACGTGTAAAAATTAAATGTATTGATTAAATATTTCATAGTACATGATCCTATGTGCACACCAATTCACCTCAGAGCTCTTGTGAGTCATATTTCCATCCATCCCAAGGTCAGATATGATTATATTTCACCAGAAATATGAATTTAAATGTTAATTTGGTGTGAGATCTATCTGCCTGCCTGCCTGCCTGTCTATCTGTCTAGCTGTCTGCCTGTCTGTCTATCTATCAGTCTATCTATCTATCTATCCATCTACCTACCTACCTACCTATCTACCTACCTACACACATATTTACATACCTATCCAATTTTTGAATATGCAAAATTATATTTCTTATGAAATGAAGTTTTCTCACCTTACATGTCTACCATAAATTGAAGTATGATTTGAATTACGAAACTACTTCATACGTTAAAAAATCTGATTATCATAATCCAATAAATTATATTATTAATCCGTACATAATCCTTGTGTAATTTCCATGAATCAAATGAAATTTCCTGGTATAAAATGTAGGTTTTTCCAACCCCACAAATCGTAAAACCTGGCTATTGTGCAAATAGGACGAAAATTGTTCAAGTGATGACAAGTTCAATTATTTCCCACCAGGTGTCTCAAATCCCACGTGGTCTCGCCCATCACGAAGTCCGCCTGAGAACACAGAATTTCTGCCAACTCAGCGAAATTCACATAGTCATACATTGCAATGTTGAGAGTGGGATACAGCTTTATTTTTTTCCCCCCTTGTAAAAATTTGTCTAGGGATTACAGTATACGAGCTTTTTGCAAATTGTTTATGTTATGCTACTGTTGGATTTTTGTCTGCAGAACTAACTTATAAATGTTTTGATGAATAAAATTGACATTTTATAAACATGATATATTTATTTATAGTTTATACATGTTGCAATTAGAGAATTTTCAATTAGAAAAATTATAGTCTGAAACTAAAAAATAAAATAAAAATAAATTTGGAACAAACAAACGTATTTTGTGTTTTTGCAATTAAGAGTTATATATAATTAAGTAAAATTTATATTATTTATAACATCATATTAATAATCTATATCATAAATAAGATCGGCCTCTATTTAGACCCGGCTTCTAATCAAGACATCAAGCATCATGTTAGGTACAGGAAAATGTTTATATTACATAAGTAGGTTAGCATCATCACATGATGCTGAGGCTGCAGGGTCAGTTATTGCGATTCACACGTCTGTTGCCCACCTACACTTCATGGCACATTTCTGTGGTCGAATTCATCCTGCAAGTATTTGCCACCTGATCCATTGGACAACACCCTATAGCACAGTCTGCACTATTACATAAAAATGTATTTAGAGAAATTATGGCAATGTATATGCATGGAGGTATTAATACCTCCATGGTATATGTCTCAATGCTACTGGGTCTGAAGCTTGGTCACCTTATATGACCAGCTGCAGGTGGATGTAATGATGAGATGATAAGCCTGGTGGAGTCCACGCGTGTTATACTTTTACCCCATGGGTGGGGTCTTTTACTTGCCTCAGCATAGACATCGAGTACAAGGTACGTCTCAAGGGATGTAGCTCATGAACAGTGGATTTCTGCTATGAGATTGTCTCCCTATTAAGACCACATCAAAATTGAGAATTATTATATATATAACTTAGACACAATTTAAGTGAAATATTTCACCTTAAATATTATATATTACAATATAATTTTCCTTGATTATTACAATGTTTTAACATGATTTTTTAAATATAATTTGTTCATATCATTACTAAACTACACAATCTTATGCACGTATCTGTTTTTGGAGGCAAATGAAGATATTATTAAACTTCACACTCGGTGTCTATGCTGAAGCAACAGGTCCCACCCACCCACCACAAAGTAGCATTTTAAACAAACTCACAATGACGCTATTTGCAAAGTTCTATTATTATACTATTTCTTTTAAATCATTATAACACATCAAAATGTATCCCACACATTGAATAAAACTATAAAAACATAATTAACATAAAGGCCCACTCACCTATAGATCAAACATAAACATAGTCAGTTTAAACAAAAGCTTTTCAGCACCCTTCATAGCATGTTGTCTATGGCTACCATATTGACCAGGCACATGTGACAGTGAACATGCTGATAAAACCTATCAATACGAGTGCTCACTCAACCGTGACTAGACATGAAATAACCTTTTTTGGAGAATGTCCAAATTTGGTGCACTGTTCAATGAAAGGGAATATGACAAAAAAGGACATTTCACATGCATTCTAATATAACGACAGGTGTATTATTACGTAAAGAAGAAAGTTTCCCAATTAAGGCCACATAGATATTAAGACCACTTTTATTATAAATTATAAATTTGGGGTAAATATATCTGCGACATGATTATAAAAGTCCATTATAATATGAAAATTATGTCATAATTGCAGAAAATGTAATTCAGATATAAAACAATTTCAAACCTGTTTATAAAAAATTTGAAATAATCCAAAATCATAATATCACAATATTCCAGTTTATACTTCCATAAATCGTAAACACTTTGATTTCAATGAGAATTTAACCTCTATCCACTAGACTGCTGCATTGTTGAAACAAGATAATCTCACATCCGATCGTATTTCTATTATTGAAATACCATGTTGATAAAGTATGATAAAAATTCGCATATTGTTACATGATTAAGTTATTAAACCCAGATGTAGAGCATGTCGTAAAATGTTTACTGTCATTTCCTGAAAACAATGCAATATCATATTTATTTCCTCATACCCTAAGTTTTACAAAAAAATAAGTCAATAATTTCATAGCCATATTAGGAATTTGACGCATGATTACGTAATTGGTATTCGTCAGCCAAATTTTGAGAGATATATTGCATGACTTAGGCAGCCAGCCCACCAGCCAGTCAGTCAGTCAGTCAATCAGCCAGTCAGCCAACCAGCCAATCAGTCACCAACCCCGCTAGTCAGTCAGCCAATAAGCCAGTCAGTCAGTCAGTCAGCCAGCACACCAACCAGTCAGTCAGTCAATTAGCCAGTCAGTCAGTCAGTCAATCAGTCAGTAAGACACCCGTTCTCTCAGTCAGTCAATTAATGCTCAATCAATCACTGAATTTAAAAATATTCTCAAACATCATATCTCATAGACTACAATGGGGTCACATTCACAAAACAAAATTGTCTATAAAAAAAAAATCACAAAAAAGCAACGAAACTTGTAGTACACAACCCTACTCAATCTTCATTGCATATGTCTGGTATGAGGTTTTTGTACTACACAAATACAATGCCCCCTGGCGAATAATTATTGAATAATTAACAGTTAGACGACTCCATTAAGATGTCACGTGGAATACGTCAGGAATCTTTGACCTGAGGCGATTTCATTTCTACAAGTACAATTTGTCAATATGGAATTACATGCATCCTGCAGCATCCATAGGTCACTGGGTAATAGGAGTAATATATGATTATGGAATATTTGTGTGTTACATAAACGTATTTGGGTGAGTTTTGAAATAGATAAGATAGATAGATAGAAAGACAGAAAAGATTGATTATAGTTAGTGAAGGAAGGAAGGAAGGAAGGAAGGAAGGAAGGAAGGAAGAAAGAAAGAAAGAAAGAAAGAAAGAAAGAAAGAAAGAAAGAAAGAAAGAAAGAAGGAAAGAAAGAAAGAAAGAAAGAAAGAAAGAAAGGAAACTGCACAAGTTGATATTTCAGTAGCCATGGACATAATTTGTTTCTCCTATAACATATTGACCATGATAGCATGCGTATTACACTAACTCTGTCATGTGAACTCAGCTGTAACCTTACCTAATATATGGCCACCTGGTGTCAGTTAAGTAAATATAACTTGTAGGACACGCCCTAGTGTTAATTGCAGGAATTACATAAACATCCCACGACCTTTTAATGAGATAATTACGTAATAAACCTGAATCAATCACTTTTAACCACTTTATGATGTAGCTCATGTATATTTTGTAAAGTTTTTCATCCTTTTTATGTCGTTGTCATGCATTTAAATCTGCTATTGAACTTCGTTTCATGTTAAATAGATATAGCCAGTATTATAGAGCCATGGGCCCAGTCAAAACATATGTCAAATTATCTAAGTACACAACCAACGTATATTTGACATTTCATGTTAGACAGACGCTGGACAAATGTTAGACAAAAGCATATCCTGAGTGATGAACTTACTGTAAAAACCGTGGGAAAAATTTACAGCAGGGAACAGGGGTGGGTTACTGGAAATATGTCTTACTTTGTAGGGCGGGGGAGGGGGGGGGGGGGTTACATGACTCGAGAACGGTTCCAGTATGTATGATTGGTAAACATATTGTTCCAGACAGCAACCTCCATCTTCTGTTGAACAAATGTTAAAAAAAAACACCAAATAAAAAACCTTAAAAATATATTTAGTGATAAAATTTGTCTTATCTTATCTTTTTCTATTTTTGCTTATCTTAGGATACATTCTAAAATTGTGTTATTTTCTACTGGACGGGGATTTTTATTTTATGAGATTTGAAATTATATTTCTATTTCAAAGAAATATGACATATTTTTCTTGAATTGCAAAAGAAAACATACATACAATGTACAACGGTCTGTGTGTGTGTGCGTGTGTGCGTGGGGGTGGAGGATTTAATAAAAAAAATTATTTTCTAATGTTTCTTTATTCAAATTCCAAGAAAATGCACTCACTAGGAAGCTTTTAGCAATTAATTTTCGTGGTTTCATGAACCAAGACTCACATAATATATAAGTGCGACCAATCCTTGTTTCTTATATTTGTATTTTTATTTCATTCTGCCAACAAAATGATCTTTATTAGTTTGCCCCCATAAGGCACACTATAAATCTAAACAAATCTCTTCACATATTATTTAATTTGCTGACACATTTTACGAAATAACACTTTAATAACCTACAAAATACCACTAAATTTAAACTTTTACCTAAGCTTATTCTGAGATCTCCGAAATATCCACTAAAGATCCCAGAAAATCTGTGCAAAATCCTTGTCAAAGTTATGGAATGTGGAAGAGCATATTTAGGGCCAGTTGGTGCCAAGCAAGGATGCCCCATGACCTTCACTTTGACCTCCAGGAAGTGATACCCCTTTCAACTTCCTGTCTGACCTCTGACCTGCAATGTCAGGCTGGGTCCAGTGTTGTTGAAGGTTCCCAAGGTTTCATAAAATCTTGGAACTGTCAAAAGGTTTAAGTTTCGAGGTTTTAATGGATATATATACTATAATGAATTTAATGCAATTTTCTTTTGTATCAATGTTTTTAATGCATTTTTACATACTATTTTAATTATGCATTTTCACATGCTATTTTATGATTAATGCATTTTTACATGGTATTTTATGATTAATGTGATTTCATTTTGTATCAATGTTTTCAATGCATTTTTCACTTTAAGATATCCTTTATGCCTGTATATGTAGTTTTAACTTTAAAATTCTGCGTTTTTAGTGTTATACAAACTTTAAATATATTCTATCTTATCTTTATATTAATAAGTAATACGTTAATTGCAGTTAAGGTTACAAATGTTCATTTAAGGACAGTAGAACATGCCTTAAGAAAACCTTAAAATTAATTCACTTGTCTATTTTTAGCATCTGTATATAATCACATTCAATACAACTAAAAAACGACTTAACATTACCTTAAAGTGTAATTTTGCTTCAATATACAAAATACAGAAATCAAATATTGATTTCAATAAATCCTTTTTGAATGATATTTCAACAAATCCAGAATGTGTGCCCCAGTCAACATACAAACGTCAACAACAATATACCTGTTAAATTCTTAAACTTTATGCTTCTATATGAGCCTTGAACTTGAGTGTAGGCTATTTGCAAGGTGTTAGGTCTTCTAAGCAAGTCATGACTGGGAGCAAAATCACAACTTATGACAAGGGCTATGGGTTACCTACAGCTGAGGGTATTTTCACAGCTAGAATATTTGCATAATGTTGAAAAACTTAGAGGAAAAAAAATTTGGCAAAAATATGAAACTTGCAACCTTTGGAGACATGTGTAAGATTTATAGTTAATTCAAAAAGTCTCTTCTTGCCCGGAGCTTTTGTGTCAAGTGTTAATAGAATTTTGACATCAGAGAAGACTTCGCCTGAAGGTATACCTCCCCGTGCTAATGGCAAATCATAGGCATGTGCAAGTTTAGAAGATTTGCAATTAGTATACGGGAGAATCGCTCATTAAGACCACCTCACCTCACTATTGAGACCACCTCACTAATAAGACCACCTCACTATTAGGACCACCTCACTATTAAGACTACTTCACTATTAAGACCACTTCACTATTAAGACCACCTCACTATTAAGACCACTTCACTATTAAGACCATCTCATTATCAAGACCACTTCACTATTAAGACCACCTCTCTATTAAGACCACCTCTCTGTTAAGACAACCTCACTATTAAGAACACCTCTATGTTAAGACCACTTCACTATTAAGATCTCACTATCAAGACCACTTCACTATTAAGACCACTTCACTATTAAGACCACCGCTCCATTAAGACCACCTCTCTATTAAGACCACCTCACTATCAGGACCACCTCACTATTAAGACCACCTCTCTATTAAGACCACCTCACTATTAGGACCACTTCACTATTAAGACCACCTCACTATTAAGACCTCTTTACTATTAAGACCACTTCACAATTAAGACCACCTCACTACTAAGACCACTAACATTAAATCAAGTAATACAACATACCCACACCATTAAGACCATCCCTTGGTCCATAATTACTGGTCTTAGCAGTGAGGTGTCTTAATAATTGTAGAAGGTAAAATATGGTTAATTGGTTATATAAGTCCAAACTCAATTATTCTTTATTGTGAGGTGGTCTTCATATTGAGTGTTGTATCTATCTAACTATCTACCATTCTGTCTGTCTATCTATCAGACTATCTGTCTATCTATCTATCTATCTATCTATCTATCTATCTATCCTGTCTGGGTGCACTGCATAGAACCACTCATTCCATAGACCACAGGAGCATGAGACCAATCAAACAGTCATGTTGTATTAAACACACTACAAACAAACAAACCACAAAACCTGCAATCATCAAAATCGACCATCACTAAAACAGGATAGGCAGAATGCTTTGGTCTGCAAAAACCACAATACACCATTTAGATAGATCTGTAAGTGTGGCTGTATTATGCTGGTCTGTGTTGGAACATCGTGCCAACCAGAAGCTGACACTACAAGAAATTCCATGTGATCAACGTTTGTGGTGACAAAAAGATTCAAGTACACACATGTTTAGCATAAAGATAGTGCAACCCTCAAAGGGAGGTACTGGCCACTAACAAGGGTAATTTAACGTTACACCTTACCCCATGGCTGGGGTATTTTACTTGTCCCTGCATAGACACTTAGTATGAGGCACCCCCCATTTTGATGTAGCTCATGAAGAGGAACTGTAGGAGTAGTAGTAGTAGTAGTAGTAGTAGTAGTATTAATATTAGTTGTAGTAGTGGTAGTAGTAGTAGTAGTAGTAGTAGTAGTAGTAGTAATAATAGCAGTAGTGTCAAACTTACTTGTACATAACTCAAGCCAATATCTGGTGACCATTTTAGTGTGATGATTTTGATGGCAAAATGTATAAAACTGACAAAACATTTCAACTAAATACACACCTAGCCATAAAGTTAACATATCAGCAATAACTCCAAATCTAAGGTGTTAATCTCTAATATTATGCAGTCCTGGGGGTATGTTTTTATTTGACAACATGCATTTTACCCCAAACAGCAATTATCTCCAAGAACAATTGCTGAAAAACAATGGTAACCTGCACTGCCAAAGTGAGGCCAAAGACAGAGCATTTGCCTAAATGACCTTTCTAGGCCACCAAGGGCGAAAGGTCGCGAGGTCGTGACCTTTACGTGACCTACATAAGAGGTCAAGTACTCGCACGCTGCTCGTGGTAATAACTTCATGTCTTATTGTCCAGTTATTGATGTCTGGAAAATGTACAAGTCGTTAAACAAAAGAATGTACATGGCTATACATGATAATGTATATATGTACATGATGACTACATGCTGTCTACATAATTTACACACTGGGAGGGTCCATGATAGTCTTGTGTGTTGTGTTTAAATAGGACTCGAGGCAATTATATGAAGAACATATGAATAAACTTAGCAATGATCACATATGGAGTGGCCATCACTATGAAAGTGTAGAATCACTAGTAATATGATCATGTTATATTCATGTTTAAAATACAGTGATTTTTCCCATAATGAGATAATTATTAATATTAAGAGCATCTTGATATTAAGATCACTTCAGTGATTCCCAAAAAGGGGTCTTAATTCCTAATAACACCTGATAGAATTATTGAAACACAAATGATTCAAAATTATCGAATTATATTAAATATTGTGTATGAAATTCGTTGATAAACGACTTTATAAATAGTTATGAATTATAGTACCAGAGCTCACTTGAGAATTCTTAGTTGCTTGTAAACCAAAAATAAATGTCACTGAAGACAGCATTATGAGCATAATATGCAGGACATGTCACAGTATTTTTTCATGCTACAAGTCAAGTCCAACCCAAGAAATGAGGCAACCCTTTAAATCATGTCACACTGAAGGGTTACGATCTCAAATTACCCATAAACCCCTGTTTTACAAGGGGGGTAAACCCCAGTAAAGATGTGAGGGGCCCTTTCTAGCATATTCCGAGCAAATTCTTGGATGGAAAATGGCAATTTAACATAGAATATGACAAGACAGCACGCTCCTGGAAGGCTGATGTCAAAACATCAAAGAAACGGCCCGGAAAAGTTATGCCGAAGCACACCATAGCAAACATTGTTCTAGCATTGGATAGGAGGGTTTGGCTAGGTAAAGTTTGGTTAGGTAAACGTTGGCTGGGTGGTGGTAGGATGTTTCCTGGATGATATGAAATAACATAGATTCTGATAGTATTTGTTATGTCATTAAATTAGCATAATCATAATTTAAACAGGATGACATCAATCAGGATGGTATGGAAGTTGTCAGTATATTCAATTTGAGTAGCTCAAAAAGGAAGGCTTGGAACTCAAAACATTGGACATTTATTACTCCCTGGGTGGTGTCAATATTTTGCCTTTCCACAGACGCCTAATACACAACAATGCCACTTTAAGATAAGATTATATAAGATAAGATAAGATAAGATAAAATAAGGTAAGATAGATAAAATAAGATAAGATAGGATAAGATGAGATAAGATAAGATAAGATAAGATAAAATAAGATAGGATAAGATAACATAAGATAACATAAGAAAAGACTAACAATATAATATGGAATAAATTGTACGATTTAAAGAATTATTGATGTTTCCTACCAATAATTAGAAATTAGAAACAAAGCAAAAATGGTAAAACTTGAAATTATCCCACATAAGAGAACAATGGGCAAAATGTAATAAATGCAAAAAGATACTAAGATAGAAGATAGAAAGAAATGGATGAATAATGAAAGAAAAATGCCATTATTTTTGCACCGAAAACCCAAACTTTCCACCCTTCCGTTACAAATTGTACATCACGTTTCCAGCTAAAAACCCACATAGATAATTGAGCCGATGTTTCAGAGTTACTAATGGTTTCATCACTACTTTGATAGACGGAAGAAAGGGATACAGACACAAACCACTGAACTGTTATTTATATCCATGCACTGTCCCGGATGTTTACATTATTAGTACACATAGCGACTGTTGTTAAGGACGCCATTGCTTAGTAACACCTAGCAACCGCACTAAAATGACTAAAAAGCCACAATTTATAGAATATTGGGGGAGTTTAAAGTGAATTGTTGATATTTTAGAGGTTTAAGATAAACAGGTGGCACCTGAAGAAAGGTTGAGTTGACTCAGTACAGGATTTTTTGGATAAAATCGTGATTTTGATAATCTTGATTAATCAGAAGTTATTTTTAGCTGACTATAGGGATTTTTCCATAATAAGAGAAAGCTTAGTCATGCTAGCTTTGTTTACATTTTCAGTCTCAGTTTGAATTAGTTATAGTAACAGTAACTTACTTAATTTATTAGATTACAAATACATTGTAAATATTTAAAAAATGTTGCCACTTTCCTAAAGTTAACCAACATATAGTTACATTATGTAAAACCAGGAAATAAGCCCATAATTACTACAATAATTATTATCGTCTCAAATTTAGGTAATTAAAAACCAATTCAACTTTTTAACCACTGACAATGCATCATATCTATGTTGTACATTTTGTAATTATGAATTGGTAAATTACTGGAAAATCTTATGGTAAATAAATCATTTGTATTGAATTGAATTGAATTAATATAAGTTGTTACCACATTGGGAGTCAATTCTTAATCTCAGAGTGGTCTTAAAATCATGTAGTTTTTACATTGTAAGACTTAACACTTAGATTACCCAGTCAAAGAAGAAAAATGTAAGAGGTCTTACTTCTGGATTTTTCAATTTTAATTTTTAATTTTTTTTACATTTATATTACAGTCGAGGTGGGGTTAATATTGAGTTGTCTTAATTGTGAGGTTTTCCTGCAGTAACTAAAAGTGAAAGTCAATACCATTAAACACTAACTACTAGCTACAAAGAAAGACATTAAAAAAACGCCCAACTACAAATCAAGACTTAATGAACCATCGAGTGGACATAATGACTGATTTAATCTCAAAAAAACTTCTCAGACAGACACTTAGAAGGTTTAATGGCGGACTATAAAAGTCGATGGTTCATCCCCCTGAGTTGGTTTTGCAAGCGAACGACCACTAAGAGGGTATACGGGTAACTGCCTGGTTGCCATGGAAACTATTAGTAGAATTTCAATAAAAGAGAGATAGGAAAAACTGACTGATAGAAAACTGGGCAGATTTTGCAACAAAAAAAGAAAGAAAGAAAAAGGTACACAATTAGATGAAATAATTTCAAACTCGAATGAATGAATGAAGTAAATAATTGATGAATTAATGAATCAATGGAGACGAAGTAAGATCCACACAGTATGAATGAATACATCAAAATTTAAAATCTTATCATACAAAGTTGCCATTTTCTTGAACAGATATAGTGTGACTTGAAATTTTTCTTTACAATAAATGTAGGCCATTCTGTCACTCATCTCATCCCACCAATATTTTTCACATTAATCAGTTTGATTCGAAGATGAAAGAAGCTGCTGTATTCTCAACAATGAGGGGTGATTTACTAGTTCTTGTACCCCTCTCCAGGGGGCCAACTAGTCATTTTGACCCCCAACACAATGCCCTGTTAAAGAGACGTTCTATGACCTTGATGTGAATTTTGCTCAACTTAAAAATACAGACATAACTTAAGAAACGGGTCAGTTTAACTCTGATTTAACCTCACTGTGAGGACAATATCTCTATTAAGACCACCTTACTACTTAGACTAATAGTAGATGTTTTAATGGTGAAGTTCCATTACATAAAGCTTTAAACTTGGAAAAAAACACACCAAAAATAAAAACATGTTAAAAGTAAACAGAAGTGGAGCTTGTTAAGGATTACTCTTTCAAAGAGGACAAAATGACTGGTAAAAAAGGTTGAAAAACCAAAAAAAAAAAAAAAAAAGAACTCGTTAGAACATGTCAATTGTCATGTACAGACCACCTGTCCATTTTTCTCAAACGTTTTTTTATTTTCATTTTTGCCACCCCTTTTTGTGGGGCTTCTTAGTGCACGTACTTAGTAATGGTTAGGGGTGTCCTGTAAAGTCTATTGAAACTTCTACAATGAAGAAGTAGAGCAGATTTCATGGAATGAGGACTTTTTATTTTTTATTAGAGTAATTTAGAAATCACAGCACGTTACCATAAGAATGTCCTACAATATTTTAATCAAATATGAATAATTCTTAACAATATTTCCTATAATATATTATATAGACTCCTCTCCTCTCCTCTCCTCTCCTCTCCTCTCCTCTCCTCTCCTCTCCTCTCCTCTCCTCTCCTCTCCTCTCCTCTCCTCTCCTCTCCTCTCCTCTCCTCTCCTCTCCTCTCCTCTCCTCTCCTCATATTAGCAAATTAAAAGTTATATTATTTCAGCGTTTGTTCGCCTATCCTATCCTATCCTATCCCATCCCATCGTATCCTATCCTATTCTGTCCTATCATATCCTATCCTATCCTCTCCTCTCCTATCCTCTCCTATCCTATCCCATCCTATCCTATCCTATCCTATCCTATCCTATCCTATCCTATCCTATCCTCTCCTCTCCTCTCCTATCATATCTCCTACAATATACCCTAACAATATGCCACCCAAATTCAACAACTTGAAAACATCTTCTTGACAACTATAGCAACATGAGAAAAAAACGTTTTATGTCACAAAAAAAACTTGTTATAAAGCACTTCTTCTCGCGTTTTAACCACTTAAATGCATAAAGACCTTGGCAAAAAGTTTTTGTAAAGGGTTCACTGCAAAAAAAAACCAGATTCATGTTTAACAGGAGACCCTCCCTGCTGGCAAATTGAAAATAAGACATTAATGTATGCTACTCTATCAGGGAAAAGATCTGCATCTCTAGCCTGGAGCAAAACTGTGATATAGTAGGTGACATTAACACATTTGTGGCTCAGCTTGGCATGAGCTGTTGGTAACATCATGCATGGACCTCCTACAGAATCACTTATTGAAATTGTGTAGAAAGCCCAATATAAGTGCTGTTGTTTCTAGGTGTCACTGATGGGATTTATGCTTGAAATTAAATCGCAACTTAAAATCTATCCGATTGTTAGAATGCCAGTGAAAGTGGCTAACCTTTTTAGACATTTTGGCAGTGTTTTAGAATAAAATGTCTTACAAATTAGTTAGCTAAAATTAACAATTTAATCTACATAAAATTAATTGGTAATCTGGTGTTTTATTTTATCAAATTTTACTGCTTTGAAGTCAAGTTAGCTTATATGCCAGCTGCCAAAGGCAGTCGAAATGATGAGATGATAAGGCTGCTTGGAGCCATCTACTTTTAACTACTTGTTTGCACATTAACTCCGTGGGTGGGATATTTTGCTTGCTACAGCATGGGCACCGGGTACAAGTACAATTGTGCAATATCTTTTCTCTAGCTTTGCATGTATATTTGAAACTTCTGTTGATATTTTCATACATCTAGTACTTGTGTTATTAATATATCAAATTATTCACAATTCACCCTGGCATCTTACACTTGCACTCTGAACTCGCCCCCATCATAAATTTGCAAAAAGTGGGGATTGTTTTCATCAACAACCATCGCAGGAACAAAGACATCTCTATTGTGACGTCATAAATAACAAAGGAACTATGTCATTGTTGGGCCAGATTACATGTTCCCCTTACACCCATCAACCCCACCTAGGAGCCAGGGGGTAACTCGGTGCACCCCGCTGGCAAAATCACGACATTTTAGCCCCTTTCTGTGTATGATGCAATTTGTTGAGCTCTACAGTCGAACCCCGCAATTAAGTCCACCCTTAGCCCCGAATTTAATGTTGTTGTTTTTTCTTAGTGGCCTTATAAGCGAGGTTAAATAAATAGAATCTACATGGGTCACTGAGGCAATTTTCTCAAGGAGATGGTCTCAATAATGAATTGGTCTTAATAAAGAGGTAAAATGTGATCTCAAAAATAGAATTGAAAGTAAACATTGATAGTCCTTGGTCTTAAATGTGAGGTGGTCTTAAATTCTTAAAAACAAAGTCTGATGCAATGGGATTTAGAACCCAAAAAAGTGGTTTTAATACTAAGGCAGTCTTTATGAAGAGGTCATGTGGTCTTAATGGTGAGGTAGTCTTTTCAAAGAGCTAAAAATACCATGGTTAACAGCTGGGTCAAAACATTAGTATTCTTAATTATGAGATTATCTAATTTCTGATATGTTATTAATAATTAATAAATAGGTGAAATATCATATTTAGCAATACATAAATCTAGTTTCAAAAATGATATATATGTTAATAGTGAAGGGGTCATGATGACAGGTTACACTGTTCACGAATGTAACAATTTTACACAAAAAGTCAGCGGGGGGTTAGAATCTTTAGGGATGAGGGTTTTATAAGGTAAATACCCCCTTCAGCGAAAATACTGGGCACAATGAAGCCATCACTACTTTAATAGGCCCATACTGAGCTTTACAATGGTACTATATATTTGGTGAAAGTTGTAATTTTCACAACTTTTACAACACCTACAAGGATCAAATGATGCATACATTTCATTATTCAGGTATAATGCAAGTAATTATTATATTATTACGTAACAATGAGATAGTTTTAGCCATCAAGGTGTCAAGAAATTTTGATAAATGGAAATATAGTTGAAGGATGTGTTATGACAAAATTCCATTTACACGTCAATATTAAGGCCACCTCACTATAAAGACTGAATTTTGGACCCATTGTCATCTCTATATTTATTAAGATCACCTCACAATTAAGATCAGTACATGGGTGGCCTAAAAATGAAATACTACTCTCCACAAATATCCAATAAAAAAAAAAGAAAAGTGTATTACGCAGAAACTTTGCATACTTTATGTTAATGTTTTCAGCAAAATCTTCCTCTTTTAGTGTCACTTTGGCACATATTTTAACAAATATATGCCAAATTATTTTGTGGCATGCAAATACATAATACATGCAGTTTCCTGCACCTAAGATAAATGATTACTTTGACTACAATTATTTAGATTAAAGTTATACAACATATTCGAAATGCAAAATACTTGTAACAACATGACAAATAACTTGCATACATTTTTTTCTAACAAATCTTTGTAAGTGTCTATTACGTTTCAGACCTGTCCTTGAACTCACTAAATCTTCATAATGTCAGTTCATAATTTTTCAACTTCTTTTGTAAATTTGGCATGGCTTTAAACATGAAATCTTGGGGGCAGTTATTGGCAAGAAATCAAGAGTCAATGTTAGAATTATGAACATGGCAACTTCACAAAGAATCAGAAAGCGATCTTGGCTCCTGATTATGAATAAATAAACAGAAACCACAGCCACAAGACAGTAGGTTGTTTATCATGTAAGTTTCATGGGTACTTAAGTTTTGACAGGTATGAACAATGGAGACATGAACTGTAATTGGTGCAGACATGTAAAACTTACAAGTTACACGCAGATATTGATGAGAAAAGTTTGAGAGACGTAATGATGAGATGGTAGAAATGTGGGTTATTTGCCACAAACTTTAATATCTAGTGTATTATGGATGTTCAATTAATATATGACATAATTTTGAGATTATAATAATTGAAAATCCTAATTAAACATTTATTCGTACATAAGGAGTGCACGTTTTGAAATTAAAAATATTTTGAGTCATTTATTCATTCCTTCCTTCCTTCCTTCATTCATTCATTCATTCATTAGAGTTCAAACTCTGTATTAATCTAATTGTAAACCTACTATTTTAGACCCGGCTTCTATTCAAGAAACTACAGTAATGCTAATACCAGGCAGTGATACCTAACATTGTACAAGCCTTGCCGCCCCTTCTGACTTGAGTTTAGGTCAGTCCTGAAATCCCAATCACCCTTCTCTGATGTGAATGGGGCAGGTACGGACCAGCACCTCCAGTAATCCATTCTGCCCTGTACCCCTTTGAACTGAGCCCCCAAAATGCCCCCCATCACCACAATCCCATATCCCCTTGATAACCCTTTGGCTTGAGGGGTTTAGATTGAACCCTTCCACAAAATACCACACCTGAATCTGCCATATCCAATTAAGGGTGATATTAAACCATACAGGGTGTAAACATGGTAGGATAAGACTCACTGGGGTCAAGAAAGGTTTGATGGATCGAAAGAAAGTATTTAAGAGACCTCAAATTCAAGTTGTGGGTGAATATTTTGGTGTATAAGGGTATTGCTACAAGTTTGAAGTTCATGTGTAAACTAGTTTATGAGTGACTTCATGCAGTTTCATAGCTCGGTATTGTTTTAAATCAATACATTGCATCAATCAGTAATAATGCATCCTAACACAACTTCATTCTTGCTATTTTATCAGACCTGGTTTTCCAAAATGATATACAGGTCCCAGGTTAAAATGTCATTTGGTCACCCAAGATAGAAATGAGGCATTGTGCTCGGTGTCTATGCTGCAGCAAGTAAAAGACCCCACCCATGGGGTAAAAGTGTAACATGGTGTAGACTGAAAGTCATCTCATCATTATGTCTGCCTCTGGCAACTGATCAGCTGAACATTAACACAAAGACTATATATCAATAGAAATCATAGACAGACCATGGACAGACACTGATCACTGGATAGTTACAAGCATTTATCTTAACCAGGCTAACGGTTTCCCGTTATCAGGAAAAAGTATTCCCTTCTTTCGCTAAATTCCTTGGGTTGTTTTTGTTGGTGGGTTTAATAAGTAACCTATAAGCCCGAGTGAAGTAAGTAAATAAACCTCGTCAGGAGGAAAAAGCTCAAGTCAGTTTCTCAGTCAGTTCTCGGTGCAGGGAGAAGGGTCTTCTGGAATTAGTGGAACTCCGTGCCAGGTAGCCCAAGTTCGAGAAAGTATTTTTAACCACCGAAAAAAACATCTTTCACTTCAAAAAGAGCGAAATTTCTGTTAGGAGTTAATTGACACATTACCTCTGCTAAAGACAAGCTGTACAAACATCAAAGATAGCTGGCTACAAATTGTTAGTTTTGCTTTTGAAAATGGGCATGGAAAAAAAGCATCAGTATTAACCAGCTGAAAGATTTGAGCAGGCTGACGAAGGGTATGTATTTTTGTCCGTCCAGAACAATGGTGACAATGTATTTAGTGTTGCTCGCAATTCACACAGACACTTTCTAGTTACCAGAAGTTGAATGAAAAGGTCAGTGCTAAAGTGGTATACACAAGTAACTCAACATAATTAACTCATACATAAGTAACTCATACATAAGTGACTCATACATAAGTGACTCACATAATTACCTCATACATAAGTAACTCGTATACATAAGTAACTCATTCATAAGTAACTCATATTACATAAGTAACTCATATAACATACATAAGTAACTCATTATTATTAACTCATTCATAAGTAACTTAACTCATTCATAAGTAACTCATACATCAGCAACTCATTCATAAGTAACTCATACATAAGTAACTAAGTAACTCATTAATAAGCAACTCATACATAAGTTACTCATTCATAAGCAACTCATACATAAGTAACTCATTCATAAGCAACTCATACATAAGTAACTCATTCATAAGGACTTATACATATACATAAGTAACTCAACATCTAATTATTGTGCTTCTTTGTTGTCTGTAACTCCTTAATATATTCAGTATGTGACTATCTGTCTGTCTGTTAATTGTGACTGTGTGTGTTATATAATAAATATGTCAAGCGAAAGATATATCGTGAAATTATGAAAATATGTTATTTCATCGTCTCAGTACTACTGATATCAATTTGTCTTGATGACCAGCTGCCAGAGGCAGACATAATGAAGAGATTAGTTTTGGAGTCCACACCATGGTACATATTTACCCTATGGGTGGGGTCTTTCACCTGCCTCTGCAGACACGGAGTACAAGGCACCTCTAAATCAACACCATCTTCAGATTTTGACATACAGTTGAGATGTAGCTCAGAAAAAGTGCCTGGACTGGGATTCGAACCCAAGAGCTAGCTGATACCTTAACCATGGTCTCCCTGCCTTTGGATCCAAGCCCTGCTTTAACCATGGAGACAAGTACTCTTGTCTCCATGCTTTAACCATGGTCTCCCTGCCTTAACCATGGAGTCACTAGAGACCCATGCCTTTACCACAAACCACACAGCTATTACGTTCTAATAGATCTAATGAACTGATGTTGCTTAGATGTAACAAGCTGTACTCAAAACCATCAATCAACGTCATATTTAAAGTTAAAGGGAAAAAATCGATAAAATAGACCTCACAAGCTGTGCTTGGAATGTCAGGAAAAAAAGTTCGAAAACTTAAATGTACTGAGAGGATATGACGCAATGTTAATAAATATGAAATTACATCACTCAACAGCCACTGTTTGTAGTTTTACTGTTTGCACAAACTAAATGCCCTTTGATTTGAAATATGAAACGATATTTAAGAAGTGTATTGCAGTTAGGTACACATGTGTAACTTTATAAGGTGTTTTCATAGTTTGTATGTAGTACCAGTCAGTCAGTCAATCAGTCAGTCAATCAGTCAGTCAGCACGTCAATCAATCAGTCAGTCAGTCAGTCAGTCAATCAGCACGCCAGTCAGTCAGCCGGCCAGCCAGCCAGTCAGTCAATCAGTCAGCCAGCCAGCCAATCAGCACGTCAGCCAGTCAGTCAGCCAGCCAGTCAGTCAATCAGTAAATCAATCCATCACTCAGGCAGTCAATCAGTCAGCCAGCCAGTCAATCAGCCAGTCGGTCAGTCAATCAGCCAGTCAGTCAGCCAGTCAGTCAGTCAATCAGCCAGTCAATCAGCCAGTCAGTCAATCAGTCAGCCAGTCAATCAGTCAGCCAGCCAGCCAGCCAGTCAGCCAGTCAGCCAGTCAGCTAGTCAGTCAGTCAGCCAATCAGTTAGTCAGTCAGTCATAACCAATGATGTTTTCATGCAGTCAGTGAGTCAGTCTCTTTGTAATCCTTAACTATATCAGTTTCGATACCCAAAAAAAATGTAAAATTCCATTTGAAATTGTTAATTCTCTGTCTCACCAGGAAACAAGAACCATGGTGTCATGTTTGTTATTGATCATAACATAACACTATGATACATTACACGATACACGATACATTACAATGCCAATTCATACATCGTGTAAAGTAAAACATGAATGATGTGATACAGACATAGTGATAAAAAAAGTTGTGTATAAAAAGCTTATTAATCTCATTTAATCCGGCTCATTTAACTTGTACCCCATGGGGGTATGGGAGATACCCCACTCTAGAGTTCCCACCCTGCTAGCTGGGGTAATAACCCAGCCACACCCCAGTCAAAACTCGTCTGTTGCTGTTTTTTTTATGTCTGATGGGAAAAACACAAAAAGTGAAAGTTGGTAGTCACAGGTGAAAGGGAACATCCCTTGCTAATACCAGGCATATTCACCCAGCCCAAACGGTGTTTTCCATACAGAAGATATGCTTAGCCCCCAACATCAGCTGTGCTGTGATTACACTAATAACGTGTGTGCTGCAAGTTGCATGTGTGTGTTCTGGTGGCTCCATGGTGTTATCATTGTGTGTGTGACATGTACCGTAGTTTCTCGTAGTTTCTCGATTAGAAGCCGGGCCTACAATAGAGGCTGGTCTCGAATAGAGGCTGCGTGTAGAGTGACATTGAAAATACAAATCTGATGTAGTTTTATTATCAATAAACACCGGTGTCATTTTAATGTCATGGAAGGATTCGTGGTAGAATAAGAGGCCCATGCTTGTAATTCAGAAAATACGGCATTTATAACTGGTAGGAGTGTTTGACCATGGAGACAAGAGTAGACTCCATGGTTTGACAGGGAAGGGAGAATGGGGGAGTTAGTCTATTGCCAATCAGTCAGTTATATATCAGTGGCATGCTAATTAGTTAGTCATGTAAATCAGGCAGTCGGCAAGTCGGTCAGTTAGGCAATTGCCAAACCAACTTTAGTCAGTCAGTCAGTCAGTCAGTCAGCACGTCAGACAGTCAGTCAGTCAGCTAGACAGTCAGTCAGCCAGTCAGTCAGTCAGTCAGTCAGTCATTCAGCTAGACAGTCAGTCAGACTGTCAGTCAGACACTCAGTCGGTTGTAACGTGAGTAAGATGGCCAATTATTTCCCAAACACGAAAAATAAGCGAAAACATGGCAACGAAAATACAAATTATTTTCATAAAAATTGAAGATACACACCTATTAGTTTAATGTCATTTGTAGCTACATTAACATGTTTTATGTGAATTTCGAAGTGAAAGTCATAAATCAATCATAAAAAACTATATTCCAAATTGCTAAATGACCAAAAATATGAACTCACTACTTCACAGTCATGCAATGACTCCATGGCCATAATGAATACATTTGATCTTTTCTGTGGGCTGTATTAAACGATTTAAATGATCTTTCATGATTTAATAGAAGCTTTATGCTGGGAGTCACGATTTTGCTATTGCAAAACCCATTCATTTCCCATACAGTGCACTGGGCATACAGCAGCACGGCCTGGCACTGCCTCTATACTAAAAAGGCCAGGGGAAAATTTGGACCTTGCAAAACACCCCATTAACACATGATGGCATTCATTGTATGCTGCGCCCTGGCTATATTTGTATGTACATATACACTGTACAATGTGGTATTATCCTACTGACTTTTTTTAATTTCAAGTGCATAAAGTATAGGACTAATACAACTAATGCTATTAAATATGTACTATATATAATTATTGTATTTTATAAAATAGTTCGATTACAAAGAAAATTGCTGGCCAACTGTGATGACCATATTACTATACCAAGATCACCTCACTATTAAGACCACCTCACCAATAAGATTAGTAAATTTTGCACCAAAAGTGATCTTAGTGGTGAGTTTACAAACTTTACACCACAATTAAAATCACCCAACATTGCGACAACCTTGATTTTAAGACCATTTTGCAAGTAATAAAAACTTCACTGATGACTTAACTTTGTCTTAATATTGAAATTACTTCACTAGTAAGTCCACCTAACAATAAGGACCATTATATTCTTCAACATGGGAGGTCCTAAATGTTGATATTCTACAAATCTATGTATACAATTTTAAAATAAACGTGTCTCTCACTGAACTATATACTGAGCAGCCAGACAGCATGACAGTTGTTCTATAGTCCATGCTATAGTGTATATTTAACTGAAGTCAGTTCACTGGGGAAAAAAAGAAACGAAAAAACTATCCCACGGTATATGGAAAGTGAAAGGACCATAGAACAATATTTTATCATTTATGCCCACATTATCTCTGTATTATATTCTACCCTCTTTCCTGTATTCTCACATTTTTCATATTAGTGAACTTTGTGCCAAAAATGCGTATAAAAATAAAATACATTGAAATATCAAATGTAAAAAATTCGTTTGAATGTACTGTATTATATAGTGATATTTCAAATATTCAGAATGCCTGAGGTTCATAGAACATGATTAAGATTAATTTATTGTCGTATTTAAAAAAAATTTAATTCAGGTCTGAAATAAACATCTTACTGAATTTTTATCCTAATACAAATACTTGCTTTGCTTTGCATCGATGCCAGATCGACATGTGATCTTATAATTATAATATCATAATTTCACATGGGTATAATGATAGTGTGGATGCCATAGTCTAGTTGCAAAGGTGATTGCCTGCTAATCATGAGGTAGCAGGTTCGAACCCCCCAAACCATGGCTTGGTGGAGTTGGGCTGATCCTCCTGCAACCACTACCTCGCCCCACCCAGGTGTAATGGGTACTTGGCAATAGGCACCCAGAGTTATGGCACTGATGTGAGCTCTTGAGCCCCACCATGGTATGGTGGAGTTGGGCAGTTCCTCCTGCAACCCCTGCCTCACCCCACCCAGGTGTAATGGGTACTTGGCAACAGGCACCCACAGTGAATCTCATACTCCCATATACAGTTGACTTATCAGGGTGAGTAAATCTGTGATGGTACTGGTATGAGCTCTAATAAACCCCTGTGGGTATCACCCTATGTTCAAGGCTCAATACTCTCCAGGGAGTTGAGAAAGACTCTAGATTGGCCTGTCAAAAGTATAATTGCCATGTCACAGAAAATGTTTCCGACATTTCAGCTTACTCTAAACCTTGTATATTCATAACCTCACAAAGAAGTTTTGTGAATCTTTTGGCAATATTGTGCAAATTGATGGCATACATGTTTTTCTGCTCACATACACTATTCAAAGATGCTCTATTACCATACAATAAGTCTTTTGATTCCCAAGATGGCGTAAAAAATATTAGGCACCCAGGTATGACTGCATTCGCGTGTCATGTTAACCAGGCACATGAGCATATGAATATCTATATTACCATGATGTCATGTCATGCATGTATATTAAATGTGTAGATAATATTCATACACAATAGACAGGTTCTCTTTCATTGCAAGTTTTGTATGAGAGATACATTATGTGATATAATATAAAATACATCATTAATATTGAAAAAATAAGCATGTTTAGTTAAATGTATTCTGTCACGAAGCGTAAAATCAAATATACTTCTGTGATAGGCATATTCATATTTCTAACCAAATAATGTTCATAACTTTGAAAAAACCATAAATACTGTCTTTTAATATCATTTAGTCAGAATTCCGAATCTTCAAAATAACTAATAACTAAATATATGTATTCAAATAACTCAATATCACTATTTGTCACATTATGGAATCTTCAAAATGACTGATTCTGTAACA
Organism: Alitta virens; assembly: GCA_932294295.1. NCBI lineage: Eukaryota > Metazoa > Annelida > Polychaeta > Phyllodocida > Nereididae > Alitta > Alitta virens. The sequence goes on along the minus strand of OW028583.1, from coordinate 31,846,782 downwards.
AACAAACATTTAGACCATCAGAATTATTCAAATACATATAGAACATGCTGGATATAATGCTAAATTTCACCTGCAAATAAAGTCTTGTTCTTAAATCTACTGTTTTCATAAAAACAAACTTACGTATTTGATGGCTTCCACAGAAACTGTCTAAACCTGGAAAACTCCTTCGTCTGTTAGAAGCGCTAGGTCGAATATTTGTCTTTGGCGCCAATTTTGTTGGCGCCATTTTTAAACGTTCTATTTTTGGCACACCGGAAGTTGATGTTTTACCACACTTCCTGCAAAGTTTGGAATCCATTTTTGGTTCGAATTCCGAAAATTCTTTTGTTGTTTCTGAATGTTGCTCCATATTGTATATTTTATGAAGTAAATCCACTTCCAAAAATTGGTAATATATAATATCGAAAAACTGTAGTGAGTTTTTCACACAACAATTACGAAATGCAGTTGATCTCAAGAATCCAGTAAAATTGTGCAAATTCTTGAAGTTAATGTATATTTCCTCTGGGGTGTATTAACTCAATGTGATTTCTGCTGACACTGCAAAATGATTTGGTTTGCAACACCCTTCAATACACTCTTGTTTTTAGTTTTTTGTTTTTCCTTTTTTTTCTTTGAATTCCTGTTGAAATTTAATCCCGAAAGGCAAAGAATTCCATGCGTTTCTTGTGCGAAATTAATCTGTGAATTTACCAGTTGTTCAAGAATTTACCAGTTGTTCAAGTTATTTTCTCACAAATGTGACAATCTTAGGACGACCACTGTAAAAAATATCCTGTAAAAAAGTAGCCAAAATGTGTTGGTAAAGATGAGTGGGAGGAAGCCTCTATTTTTTCCATGCATTCGTACATGATATTATGTTGCAAAAAACCTGGTATTTTGTCTGTAATCTGTCAAAGGAATTTGGAGGTTACATCATAATTATTCAGAAACATTTTAGAATTATTAATAAAATAAGTTTTAATGTTACAAAAATAACTTTATAAGATCGGTTGGTTAATTAATATCTGTGACTTATATGTAATTATTGTTTAATATACATGCTAATTTTATTTTAAATGATTTTGTAT